>JALPQI010008457.1:0-45888 GCA_025490895.1 Thaumatotibia leucotreta | reverse complement strand
TCAATTTAATTTGATTTGATTTTGGGTATTTGATTTTGATTTTGTTGTTGTATGTTTGTACAACTGCATATGCTGTATTCTTACTGCCGTGTGGTGACGGCAGTAAGAATACATTTGTCACCACCCCAACTCCTCCTACGGGTGTCGTAAGAGTCGACTAAGGGATTGAAGTGTTACTGACCATTCTACAAGATTGATGATGGGCAGCAGCGTCATCATAGTGGACACATTACTGCGATCGTCAATCCGCTTGCCCAGCGTGGCGATTATGGGCATTTACCTCCTAATGCGTCTATACGCCTAGTTAATAGGAGAGGCCTACGTCCAGCTGTGGACTAAAATAGGCTGATGATGATGATGATGATGATGATGTTTGTACTAATTATCGTCGGGGATAGTGCAATACCGCGTAACTAACAAATTCAATTAGGATCAATTTGAGTGTCAATTGTTTGATATTTGAACTCTATCTGTTTTGGTAGTTACGCGGTATTGCACTGTCCCCGACGTTATGCATTTGTTTAACCGAAATAAATTGGACATAGTTATGCGAAAGCGAAAAGGATGCAACCTCTGAAGTCTTTTGACATTTTAACTTTAATGTATTGCGAAAACACAAATCAAATTATTTATTAACTAAATATTTTGATTTGTACTTTTTATATTTCTCCAGTAGTCTCACTACTTAATACTATATAAATTATAAATATTAGATGTCATATACCAAAGAAAAACGTCCAAGATCACCTAATGTCCGAGGTGACAGTTTTTTGTGGACTGGATCGTCCTTTACCCTTGACTATTACACGTCCAATTTTGAGTCCTTTGCTGCGGTCCTACGACAAACTTCTAAATCCGCAAACTAGGATTTGTCTCTGTCATTCTAATGACACCTTCGTTTTAGTGACAGAGACAAATCCTCGAAATTTACGAATTTCTAAGTTCCCGGCCCGCTAACAGGCCTGGATGCTTTAACCAAATTGCCAATCGCTAACGCTCAGTGGCGTATCGTAATTTTCCCTCTCTGTCACTCTTCCTTATTAGTGCGACAAAGACAGTTACCTAGTTGTCTTTCGTTTACGATTGATGATTGAGCCTCAGCGATTGGCAACTTGGCTACGCACCCAGCGGCCCTACCGTGAACTTCGTTATCCGCAAATTTCGAGGATTTGTCTCTCTCACTCTAATGACGCCTTCGGTGGAGTGACAGGGAAATATCCTCGAAATTTACGAATTTCGATTTTCGCGGTAGCACGCCTCGTTCTGATTTGACGCAGTAGAATGCTCAAAGCGATCCTGCGTCACCCCGTCAAAAGCGGAGATGGCACCCGTTGGGTTTTTAGACGGTAGTGGAGGTACCTATGCTCCGTAGTCCGTCATACCTGTCCCACGACAGGATGCGTAAAAGTATTTTCCCAACGTAAAAAAAAAGGCCTAGTTCTGATGTCGATGTCGTTTCAGGTGGGGATCCTCGACGCGGACATCTGCGGCCCGTCGCAGCCGCGCGTGCTCGGCGTCGCCGGCGAGCAGGTGCACAACTCCGGCTCCGGCTGGTCGCCTGTGGTGAGTCACTGACGTCACCGCGTGTGTCACGTGACCCTCGACATCTGCGGCCCGTCGCAGCCGCGCGTGCTCGGCGTCGCCGGCGAGCAGGTGCACAACTCCGGCTCCGGCTGGTCGCCTGTGGTGAGTCACTGACGTCACCGCGTGTGTCACGTGACCCTCGACATCTGCGGCCCGTCGCAGCCGCGCGTGCTCGGCGTCGCCGGCGAGCAGGTGCACAACTCCGGCTCCGGCTGGTCGCCTGTGGTGAGTCACTGACGTCACCGCGTGTGTCACGTGACCCTCGACATCTGCGGCCCGTCGCAGCCGCGCGTGCTCGGCGTCGCCGGCGAGCAGGTGCACAACTCCGGCTCCGGCTGGTCGCCTGTGGTGAGTCACTGACGTCACCGCGTGTGTCACGTGACCCTCGACATCTGCGGCCCGTCGCAGCCGCGCGTGCTCGGCGTCGCCGGCGAGCAGGTGCACAACTCCGGCTCCGGCTGGTCGCCTGTGGTGAGTCACTGACGTCACCGTGTGTGTCACGTGACCCTCGACATCTGCGGCCCGTCGCAGCCGCGCGTGCTCGGCGTCGCCGGCGAGCAGGTGCACAACTCCGGCTCCGGCTGGTCGCCTGTGGTGAGTCACTGACGTCACCGCGTGTGTCACGTGACCCTCGACATCTGCGGCCCGTCGCAGCCGCGCGTGCTCGGCGTCGCCGGCGAGCAGGTGCACAACTCCGGCTCCGGCTGGTCGCCTGTGGTGAGTCACTGACGTCACCGTGTGTGTCACGTGACCCTCGACATCTGCGGCCCGTCGCAGCCGCGCGTGCTCGGCGTCGCCGGCGAGCAGGTGCACAACTCCGGCTCCGGCTGGTCGCCTGTGGTGAGTCACTGACGTCACCGCGTGTGTCACGTGACCCTCGACATCTGCGGCCCGTCGCAGCCGCGCGTGCTCGGCGTCGCCGGCGAGCAGGTGCACAACTCCGGCTCCGGCTGGTCGCCTGTGGTGAGTCACTGACGTCACCGCGTGTGTCACGTGACCCTCGACATCTGCGGCCCGTCGCAGCCGCGCGTGCACAAATCATCGGAATCGTGCAATCTCTTTCACTGCTGCATGGCTTTATGGGCCGGGCTACAATAGCTCAGGTAGCGTTACGCAAAAAAGGAAAGGTAGCGGACTTTTATTGCCCAACTCGCCACTTACTTTTGCGGATAGTATAGTCAAATAGATCGTGTATTGTATATATGTACCCTGTATAGGGTGAAATCTTTTACATGATACAAAATTATATTTTCAGGATCTACTCATGATTGCGATCAACTTTTATTATGGGACTTATATCGAATTCGGCAGAAAAAAATATAACTACTACAGCCAAGTGCATTAATATGTATACACATTTGAAAGAGATCAGTATGGGTGATTGTATACGTATTAATGATAACTCGATTGTAACTAGCGACAGCTGGTTTCACAATTTGTATGGAGATGTAGAAAGTTAGTTATAATCATGAGTAGATGCAGAAAATATGATTTTGAATCATGTAAAAGATTTCACCCAGTATTGTGTTTATTTGATTTCAGTATGTAACGGATAACTTGTCTTTGATGTCTATCGGCTTTCTACTGGGCAGTCCTGACGACGCAGTCATATGGAGAGGACCGAAAAAGAATGGTGAGCGACGTCTTAAGCGTGTTGTGATCGATACTCGTATTTTCAATGACATATCGTCGGCTGACAACCAAAACTCACTACCAAAGCTGTCACTACTCTTAGCAACCTCTTATGTCAGTATTGATTCAGAACTTAGATACCTGCGATCTCTATTTCAAGTAGGTATTTGTTACTTAGTGAGTTTTGGTTGTCAACCGACGATATACAGGGTGAAACACGAGTCGTGTACAGTAATACGTTTTTCTAACTTTATAAACAACTAACAATTAAATGCCCCTCAAGTTACTTAAAAATTGACAAGTTATTTATTTATTTTATGTATTTTTTTGGGTTTATGTTTTTGTATTTTTTGGCTTTAGGATATCCAAAAGGATTTTTAAGAAAAAATAATGGAATAATTTAAATTACCTCTTCAAATTAAAGTAATTAATAACGGCAATTTTGTCATGTCGTGTAAAATTAAATGATATTTATTACATTTAACGTTTTAAATAGCTTAAATAGCCGTTATCATTTCTGAAAATACCTTAAAAGTTTGAAAAACCCACTAAAAATACAAAAAAATCATGATTATTTCTACTTGTAACTTGTGGGCATTCAATTGTTAGTTCTTTATAGAGTTAGAAAAACCTTTCACTATTCACGACTTATATTTCACCCTGTATAGTATCAAAGTCTATAAACAAAGTTTTAACAACAACAACTTTACAACTCTTAAAAAATGGAAGATCGTTAATAGTCATTTGTGTCACAAGGGATTAAAATGATATATTTTCGGCGAGGGCGTTCATTGAAGCCCGAATGAAGCGATGGATTCCACAATAATCCTGAGCGAAATGATCCCTTATTCATAAACGCCTCCTAACTTAACAAGCCTTAGTATTGTCCCTTTCACTCTTATGGACATAATTGGTAAAACTGAAAGGGACAAACAACATTTAGCGGCTTGCTAAGTTAGCAGACGTTTATGAATAAGGGGTTTAGTGATAAACTGATAACGTTATTATTTTGCAGGCATGATCAAACAGTTCCTCAGCGAAGTGGACTGGGGAGAGCTGGACTATCTATTAATTGACACTCCACCTGGTAAGTTATACTCCATTTCAAATACCATAGCCCGATGGCACTTAAAACTTACCAATAGGGCTCATAATATTTGTCTTTTGTTACCTAATTGGACCACTTCAAATCAGCACGTGCCGGGTCACCTGCATGCAACTAAAGCGAGATTCAGACATTTAGGTGCTTGAAAATAAAAATACAAAAACCCGCCGCAAAAAAGTATACTCAGGTTTCTTTTGTTATCACTAATCCTATTGTTTACGTTTTATGGTCGTTTTAAGTGGAATCGGGCCATGGTATTTGAAATGAAGTATACCTACGTTTAGGGTTTTTCATCTCACCTGATGGAAAAGTTAAGTTATTGTATTTGGTTAGGCGAGTCGAAAGTTACTCTCTCATTTTCATTTAAACTTAATCGATTCTTTTACTTTCTTCAAAGTCGAAATGAAAATATATATAACTAGTGAACCGCAAAATTATAACTTAAAATTTAAACTTTCGTTAGCGCGCGATAACGATACTTAGCCATGTTAATGCTTAGATTATCTGTGGTGTGACCTGTGACGTCACTCAAACCGAAAACAAACATTTGACATGCCATTTATGTTATGTCAATGTCACAGCAAAGCTACATGCCTACATGTCCATGGCGAATTTCACTCGTATAAGATTCGACATGAAGTTAGTTTAAGATCCTATGACGTCACATCATGGCCGACACCGTTTACAGAGTACGAAATTAAAAAAATGAAACAAATTTTTCAATAAAAAATATGTACCCATCAAACACTTTTAATACACCATAATCGGAAAATACGAGTATTGATCTTTTATATATGTATACTACAGAAAATAATAATTTTTTGCACTAAATTTGATATGAGTCAAGTAGCCTATTGTAGAACCTGTCAACGTGGTGAAATAGGGGCCAGGTTGCTTAGCCAAGTTGTCAACCGCTAACGCTTAGTAGCGTATCGTAGTTTTCCCTCTCTGTCACTCTTTCATATTAGTGCGACAAAGACAGTAAGCTGCCTTTCGTTTACGATTGATGATTAAGCGTTAGCGATGGGCAACTTTGTCTAAGAACCCTGCTCTACATTTTATGTTCATCATCATCATCATCAGCCAATGATAGTCCACTGCTGGACGTAGGCCTCTCCTTTTAATTATGCGTATGGACGCATTAGGAGGTAAATGCCCATAATCGCCACGCTGGGCAAGCGGATTGGCGATCGCAGTAATGTGTCCAGTCCACTATGATGACGCTGCTGCCCATCATCGATCTTTTATCAAATAATGGTCAGTGACACTTCAATCCCTTAGTCGACTCTTACGACACCCGCAGGAGGAGTTGGGGTGGTGACAAATGTATTCTTACTGCCGTCACCACACGGCCAACATTTTATGTTGGTGGCAAATAATAGACCCCCGATTGGAGACACAGTAAATTTACAATTGTAGAACCTGTCAACGTGGTCAAATAGGGGCCAGGACTTACTAGGTTACAAGAAGAAGCATGAGCGTGAATAGCCAGCAATATTAAATGAGGGTTTTCTCGAAAATGTATGCCACTAGTTGGCGCCACTTAGTCGTAAGGTCCCACTAAGAAACAATTATGTAGCCCCAAGGAAAAACTAACTAGAACGTATTTTTATTTTCATATATAATTTTATTCTTCATCATAATCATCATCGTCAGCCTATGTTAGTCCACTGCTGGACGTAGGCCTCACCTATTAACTATGCGTATAGACGCATTAGGAGGTTAATGCCCATAATCGCCACGCTGGGCAAGCGGATTGACGATCGCAGTAATATGTCCACTATGATGACGCTGCTGCCCATCATCAATCTTGTAGAATGCTCAGTGACACTTCAATCCCTTAGTCGACTCTTACGATAATTTTATTAATTTATACAAAACCGAAATAGCTCTCCGAATCGCTAAACTGAAGTGGCAGTGGGCGGGGCACATTGCGCGTAGAACCGATGGCCGTTGGGGCGGGAAGGTTCTTGAGTGGCGGCCACGTACCGGAAGGCGTAGCGTGGGTAGGCCCCCCACAAGGTGGACCGATGACCTGGTGAAGGTCGCAGGAGTCCGCTGGATGCGGGTGGCGCAGGACCGGTCATTGTGGCAATCTTTGGGGGAGGCCTATGTTCAGCAGTGGACGTCTTTCGGCTGATATGATGATGATGATGATGATACAAAACATTTAAACACGAAACTATAGGCGCTCTGAGAATTCAGACAAGTTTCTGGACCTGACGCCTCAATGCTGCCGCCCTGGTGAACGACATTTCAGAAAACCCTGGAGCTCCCTGCCGAGGTTTTCCCGTTAGACTACAGTATGGGGTTCTTCAAAAGAGTAGTGTACAAGTTTTTATTGGGTCGGCAACGCGCATGTGATACCCCTGGGGTTGCAGGCGCCCATAGGCTACGGTGACTGCTTTCCATCAGGCGGGCCGTATGCTTGTTTGCCACCGACGTGGTATAAAAAAAAACCCTCATTGTCATCAGGCACATCAGACGAGCACCTATCAGCCGTGCAGTACCTGACCGGCGCCGGCCTGACGGGCGCCCTGGTCGTCACGACTCCGCAAGAAACCGCGCTCTTGGACGTGCGCAAAGAGTTGCAATTCTGCAGGAAACTGAACGCGAGGGTGCTAGGGGTTGTGGAGAATATGTCGCTATTCATCTGTCCGAATTGCAAGGTAAAATCATCATCAGCCTATGTTAGTCCACTGCTGTTAGGCCTCTCCTATTAACTATGCGTATAGACGCGTTAGGAGGTAAATGCCCATAATCGCCACGCTGGGCAAGCGGATTGGCGATCGCAGTAATGTGTCCACTATGATGACGCTGCTGCCCATCATCAATCTTGTAAAATGGTCAGTGACACTTCAATCCCTTAGTCGACTCTTACGACACCCGCAGGAGGAGTTGGAGTGGTGACAAATGTATTCTTACTGCCGTCACCACACGGCAGCAAGGTAAAATGTTGGAATACATTTGTATAGTCCATTTCAAATACGAAGGCCCGATGCCACTCGAAACTTTTGTCTTTTAATCGGTCCACTACAAATTGGCATGGCATGTGTCGTACACCGATGTATGCATAAAGTATCTCGTCACAAAAGGGTCTGGCCAATCTTTTGTTATCACTGATCCTATTGTTGACGCCTAATGACTTTGTCAAGTGGAATCGGGCCTTCGTATTTGAAATGGACTTTAACTAGAACTTTAAATCTTAAGCCTTGAGTTCACATACATTTTTAGTTAAAATTATTGATACAACGTAAAAATACATATTTAATACAAATGTGTTTCACGATACGTGTCAAAGACGTCTAATGCTGTAGAAAAACAGTCACATTTTGATGAACTAAATTAAATAAAAGGATAAATGTTTCCAAACGTATATTTGAAAGAATTTTTCATAACAACATAACAGTTTACACCGTTGCTATAGTAGCCGGCGCTAATAGTGATACGCAAGTTCGATTTCTTACACATTTGTTGTTATTTTTGTATTCTTCTAAGAAACGGTATACTTTCTTTAACTTCCAGACCCGTAGCGAGATCTTCCCAGCCACAACCGGCGGTGCGGCGCAAATGTGCATTGAACTAGAAGTACCACTACTAGGTGCACTACCACTGGATCCAATACTGGCGCGTTGCTGCGACGACGGACGCGACTTCCTCACAGAGCTGCCCGGCTCGCCGGCCGTCGTCGCGTTACAGAACATCGTTGACAGTGAGTGTTAGCTTCCCTTAGACAAGTTTGTCTAGTGAGACACTGTGCTTGGAGCTAGCAGTGCTAGGATTGTTACCACTGGACACAATACTGAACATCGTTGACAGTGAGTGTTAGCTTCCTTTAGACAAGTTTGTCTAGTGAGACGCTGTGTGCTTGGAGCTAGCAGTGCTAGGATTGTTACTACTGGACACAATACTGAACATCGTTGACAGTGAGTGTTAGCTTCCCTTAGACAAGTTTGTCTAGTGAGACGCTGTGTGCTTGGAGCTAGCAGAGCTAGGATTGTTACCACTGGACACAATACTGGCGCGTTGCTGCGACGACGGACGCGACTTCCTCACAGAGCTGCCCGGCTCGCCGGCCGTCGTCGCGTTACAGAACATCGTTGACAGTGAGTGTTAGCTTCCCTTAGACAAGTTTGTCTAGTGAGACACTGTGCTTGGAGCTAGCAGTGCTAGGATTGTTACCACCGGACACAATACTGGCGCGTTGCTGCGACGACGGACGCGACTTCCTCACAGAGCTGCCCTGATCACCGGCCGTTGTGGCTTTACAGAACATCGTTGACAGTGAGTGTTAGCTAGACGTGTGCGCCGCGCCGGCGTCACGCCGCCGCCGACCTTTTTCGCCACGCCGCCGCCGCCGACTAATGGTCGGCGTGAAATCGGCGTGGCCTTGACTGAATAACAGACTTAACTATTTCTTATGGGTTAATTACTAAATACTAAGCTTCGTATTTGCTTTATGTATTTACATAATGCTCTTATACAAGAAATAAAATATCAGCCTATCGAGTCATTACACGTAGATACTTAGGCTCGATGACAACCAGCCTCCCGCACAAGCCGGTTTTGGTTTTTGCACAAGCAACGTCAAGTTATACAGAAGACCGAGAGGTATAACTTGCCTCTCTGGTTAACGTTCGTGGCCTATGAAGCATTTGAATTGATCGAGACGTTTATGAATACACTATTTCCAGCGGTACCAAGAGGACTTTTCCTCCTTGCGCCGATACCACAATGCCGGGGGTCGTGATTATCAAGTCATCAATTTCTCTTTTACGATCTTCCGCTATGAGCCCCGATCTTTGACAGCGTGGACCGATTAAGCAACAGGTTTTTGCACAAGAAACGTCAGGTTATACAGAAGACCGAGAGGTATAACTTGCCCCTCTGGTTAACGTTCGTGGCCTATGAAGCATTTGAATCGATCGACACGTTTATGAATGAGGGGGTAACCCCTTACACAAACACATACAAATACTATATACTATTTCCAGCGGTACCAAGTAGACTTTTCCTCCTTGCACCGATACCACAATGCCGGGGGTCGTGATCATCAAGTCATTAATTTCTCTTTTACGATCTTCCGCTAACGGACCCGATCTTTGGCAGCGTGGACCGCTTAAGCAACAGGTTTTTGCACAAGGAAAGTCAGGTTATACAGAAGACCGAAAGGTATAACTTGCCGCTCTGGTTAACGTTCGTGGCCTATGAAGCATAAGAATCGATCGACACGTTTATGAATCAGGGAGTAACCCCTTACACAAACACATACAAATACTATACACTATTTCCAGCGGTACCAAGTAGACTTTTCCTCCTTGCGCCGATACCACAATGCCAGGGGTCGTGATTATCAAGTCATCAATTTCTCTTTTACGATCTTCCGCTAACGGCCCCGATCTTTGGCATCGTGGCCCGCTTCAGCAACCTGAATGTTGAGTGTGGTGCGGATCCGGTCTGTCCATGGGGCTCGGTCTTTTCCTTTTAAACTTTCCTGAGACAATAAGATTTTGTAGGTCTTCCAACTCTGCGGGCTATGTGTCCAAAGAACAAGTAACCAAGAAACAGTAGAACAAGTAAGCGAAGTAGACCACCGGTACTTATATTGTAGCGTACAGTTCGTCTTCAAGAACGGTATTCGAAACCCATAACATTGCAGCGAGGAGTACCCATCCCATTGCAGTATGTCAAACCTGTTTTTGGTTGCTTTGGGAGATGTCTTCAAGTTTTTGGTTTGGAAAGGGCTTTGTCGTCAACATCAATACTTAGTGAGTATATTATCAGTTATACCACCCACGTTCGGTTCGCCGACTACAAAGTAACTATGGCTGAAACCTTGGAGAACGTCAGCACTATACTCATTGATGCCCCTGAATGCGTTGGGCTTAAGATAAAACGAAGATCAAAGAAGACCATATGAAATATCTAGAATTTTTGGATACAAACTGCAGTCAAGATCTAAGCTCAAAGTCGATGAATATGGGTACCGGAGACAGACAGCTAGTCCAGTTGGGTGGATCTAACTTTGAGAAAAAGGTCAATAGTAAAGTAGTGCCGGACAACACAATATCTTCTCATTCAATATCCTGCAGTATATTTCAAAACTAAATTCTTCGACCAAGTGTTAGTTCTATAGCGTGGTAACTATGTGCTTAGTAAAAAGATCACTCAATGAGCTATTTAATTGATGGAAAGTGGAGTTCCCTACGAGATTAAAATAGGAATGTTGAGAGTCGTAGAATAACTGAAAGCACCAACGTAGCTCAAAAAATGTGTGAAGTGGCAGAGTGGGCTGGACCACCTCGCAAAACTACCGTTGGGGCAAGCAATTTCTTCAAGGCAAGCATAAACTTGTCGACGCAGCATAGGAAAGCTCCCAATGTGATGGACCGATTACCTAGCAAAGATAGGTGGAATCTATTGGATGTGAGCTGCGCACTATTTATCCTTATGGCATGCTATGATAGGGGATTTGGGGACCTAATGTCCATCGGCAGATAATACGTATCCTTATTATCATCATATACCGAAGATGAATAGAGTTAGTCCAAGCCCAGTTATTGTTGGAAATACATATTATGTTAAGACTTGTCCACGAAATAAAATAAAGTAGTTATTGCCGTATAATTCTTTTTTTTAATGAGACTATACCTTGCATGGATGTTATTAGAAAGAAGAGCTCTGTGCCTTTCTTCTCGGACGCTGTGTTTTATATTTATTTATATGAATATGTACTGGATGGATTCCATGATTATGGACTTTAATTTAAAGTTCCTGAATTTTAGCAGTGTTTCTACTTATTTTAACATTTTGGGTCATTTTGTGTCCCAATGGGTCTTAACTAAATTACAATATCGATACTATAAACAGTGAATCTCGTGTCTACAATTATAATAAACTATTTCAAGTCTAACATTGTTGAAATCGTCTCTGAAGATCGTACTTTTTTGGGCGTGAACTTTTGCATTAAGCATTATCTGAAGTTATTTTGATTTTGACGACTTCTAAGCGAATGCTTTTGAATATTGGATTGTTAACAAAAAACAGAAGAATCAGTTTACGGTCCCATGGCTGTGAGAACTACATGGGACTTGTGTAACAGGGGAGACTGATTTTACTATGGCTACTCTATTTCGTGGGCAAGCTTTCGAACATGATGGGAAGAGAAAACTGTTACCTATCTATTGATCAGATGGTGGTTAAGGTGATCATTAGTGGTGTTTATTGAACATTTATATTGTATTTATCTCAATTATAGCAAAGAATACGATCGAATTCCGCTTTTATATTCACGTGACCTTCACGCCGATTTCACGCCGAAATCACGCCGCCGCCGCCGACTTTTTGGCAAACGCCGCCGCCGACCATTTTGACATCGGCGCACACGTCTAGTGTTAGCTTCCTTTAGACAAGTTTGTCTAGTGAGACACTGTGCTTGGAGCTAGCAATGCTAGGATTGTTACCACCGGACACAATACTGGCGCGTTGCTGCGACGACGGACGCGACTTCCTCACAGAGCTGCCCTGATCACCGGCCGTTGTGGCTTTACAGAACATCGTTGACAGTGAGTGTTAGCTTCCCTTAGACAAGTTTGTCTAGTGAGACACTGTGCTTGGAGCTAGCAGTGCTAGGATTGTTACCACTGGACACAATACTGGCGCGTTGCTGCGACGACGGACGCGACTTCCTCACAGAGCTGCCCGGCTCGCCGGCCGTCGTCGCGTTACAGAGCATCGTTGACAGTGAGTGTCATTATAAACCCCGTTTGGGGTGCCATACGTCCGGATTTGTCCCAAAAAGATACTGAAAAAATTACAGGTAGGTGAAGAAGGTGAAGCGTAAGCGACTAAGCGTAAAGGAAATAGTAAAATGACGCGTTTTGGCTTTGCTGAATCTCTGTAACAAGAAATGTCCGGACATTAGGGTGGTGTCCGGATTTTTGTCAGGATATTTAACTTAACCATATGACAACCCTATCCATGAGACGTGAGAACGTTGTCGAGTAGGTATAACCCTTAATCAAACACGAGTCACACCAAAATCTCATTGGTTTTGGCCCTTATCAGTGAGACACAAGATTCAAAACAGGTGGGAAACATATTCCCATTATCCGATTAAGGGATAACTATGGTCATGTGTTCTCACAGAGCTGCGCGGATCACCGGCCGTCGTTGCGTTTAAGAACATCGTTAACAGTGAGTGTTAGCTTCCCTGAGACAACAGTGCAGTTTCAGAGGAACTTCCTCCCGCGGACGGCCCGTCTGTGGAATGAGCTCCCTGCCGAGGTTTTCCCGTTGGACTACAGCAGGGGTCGGCAACCTTTTAGCATCCAAGGGCCACATAGTAGTTAAAGAAATTGACGCGGGCCGCACATTGTTAATATGTAGATTTTATTAAAAAAATATGATTTTATCGGGCTGGAAACTGGAAATCCGTGTGCATGAACTGTGGGCTCTCCAGATTCCAATTTTTTTAATTTTTTTTATTAGACAAAAAGGCATTTATATGAAATGTTCAAAAGAATGGTCCGATCGCACTATTTGGCATACGGGCATTATGTGGGCGAAGAGTGATACTCTGAAAATATCTTGGGGAAAAAATCAAGATGACGGCATCCCGGAAGAAAAAGCCAAAATCCCGAGTAAGTTAAGCGAGCCCGAAGGGCGAGGGCTAAAGGCCCGGACTCGAATTTTGGGCGCGGTTGAAGGCTCGCTGCGGAAGGGACGGAACATTGCCGGAAAATGTATTCTAATCTTCAGGGTGGGAGTCCTAAGACCGACCTTACGGGGGGCTGAAGGCCCGGAGCTTCACGCCAAGCGAGCCACCTCTAAGTAATTTAAAGCGAGGCCGAAGGCCGAGCTCCGAGAAAATTTAGCTACCAAGCGTTCAACTGCCCCAGTAGCTAAAATCTATTCTAATCTTCAGGGTGGGAGTACTAAGGCCGACCTTACGGAGGGCCGAAGGCCCGAAGCTTCACGCCAAGTGAGCCACTTCTAAGTAATTTAAAGCGAGGCCGACCCAACTAGCAAAGAAGTCATATAAATCAAGAGTTATACGACCTTTAGCCATATAAGAGTTTTATAGTCGTTTTTAGTTAACCTGTTAGTCAAATAAACGTTATAAATCTGATTGTTTAGTCGTCCTACCAAATAGTCTAATTACTATGGTAAATAAACGTTTTTGCGACTTAATTATACAACAATCATGTAGAGGTTTTAAAGAAAACGTTTACTTAATGATGTTCAAAGTCGTATAAACGTTTTCGTCTTGTAAAGGGTTTTGAAAAAACAGAACCGTCGTAATAAGGTCATTTTTACAACGTCTACATAATTTTATTGTTGTATAAGTGATATCTTAAAACCTTATCTCGACAGTTATATAGTGGTATTGAGGGTAACTTCAATATGACAAAAAGATATCAGCGGGACTGTTATCTACCTTTTATTCGACAGTTGGTTATATTAACGTCAAACAAAAACTTTGAAAAACCTTTAGTTGTTGCCGAACCCGTTATATTCCTTTTATTGAACTATATGTTTTTAAATTGATTTTAAGTTACGGTTATAAAACATCATGCAATTTAAAGTCGATTTGAAATTAATATTATAAAACATCAGTCGCCATTTCGTGAGCATCACAGTACTATTTCAAAGAAAAAAACCATGGACGTTACATCGTGGAAACGGCACAAACGAAGTGGCGGACTAGTAATGACGGCTTAGTAATGGCGGACAATTTGTAGTCGTTATAAAAACCTTTACTTAAGATAAAGTTATATTGTAGTCGTATAAGTATAAATCCATGACTTGTTCCAAAATGGCTAACCTTAACTATAATAAAATATGAAGAAATATTGTTATAAATTATAATTATTTCGAATATATTAAGAGCGCGACAGCAAAAAACTGTTTATCATCATAAACTTTAACAGTAAAGTGACCTTCCCATACGAATTCAGC
This sequence comes from Thaumatotibia leucotreta, assembly GCA_025490895.1. Lineage (NCBI taxonomy): Eukaryota > Metazoa > Arthropoda > Insecta > Lepidoptera > Tortricidae > Thaumatotibia > Thaumatotibia leucotreta. The sequence continues at coordinate 31,607 of JALPQI010008457.1, read as the reverse complement.
TCACGCCAAATGTGCAAACGCTCAATATATAGAACAATAATTTCCATTACAAAACTTATAAAATTACCTTGTATTATTTTTCCGTACACTTTTTGTCACACACACCAAGTTTTGCGCGTATCTAAAATAAATGTCAGGAGCAGTTTTATAAATAAAACTTAAAAATGTTTAGATGACTTAAAAGTCCAATAAGCATTGAGTAAGGATTACACTAAACCTTCTATAAAACAAAATGGTCAGTTATAAAACATTTATTTGATATTTAGGTCGCGTAAAGGTTTTTGTTGTACTCTTTATACAACGTTTTGGTCATTCCTTAATCGTTACAATACCTTTAATAAACGATTTAAGTCGCCATGCAAACCTTTATTTAACCTTTATCTCACCAATAAGTCTTATAATTTGCGCCACTTTCGCCTTTTATAACTGTTTACCTTACGTTTATATGACCAACCAAATAGGACTACAAGTTATATGCAAAACGTTGTCTCAACTTCTATATGACTATATTTTGCTAGTTGGGGAAGGCCGAGCTCCGAGAATATTTAGCTACCAAGCGTTCAACTGCCCCAGTACCTAAATAAGCCGAGCCAGAGGGCCGAAGGCAAAGCTTCGCGTAGGGCCGAAGGTCCGGAGCGTCACGATCGAGCCCACGCGGTATAACTGCTCTACCTAACTGTCTTAACAAGCGAACTGGAGGGCCGGAGACCTGACGGTTCGCTTCAAACTCTTGCGAAGGCCGCAGGCCCAAGTGCGCGTAGGACCGCAGGCACGGTACGTCACGATCGAGCCCACGCGGTACAACTGCCCTACCTAACTGTTTTAACAAGCGAACTGGAGGGCCGAAGACCCGACGGTTCGCTTCAAACCCTTGCGAACGCCGCAGGCCCAAGTGCGCGTAGGACCGCAGGCACGGTACGTCACGATCGAGCCCACGCGGTACAACTGCCCTACCTAACTGTTTTAACAAGCGAACTGGAGGGCCGAAGACCCGACGGTTCGCTTCAAACCCTTGCGAACGCCGCAGGCCCAAGTGCGCGTAGGACCGCAGGCACGGTACGTCACGATCGAGCCCACGCGGTACAACTGCCCTACCTAACTGTTTTAACAAGCGAACTGGAGGGCCGAAGACCCGACGGTTCGCTTCAAACCCTTGCGAACGCCGCAGGCCCAAGTGCGCGTAGGACCGCAGGCACGGTACGTCACGATCGAGCCTACGCGGTACAACTGCCCTACCTAACTGTCTTTAACAAGCGAACTGGAGGGCCGGAGACCCGACGGTTTGCTTCGAACCCTTACGAAGGCCACAGGACGAGCTGCGCGTAGGGCTGAAGGCCCGGAGCGATCGAGCCCACGCGGTACAACTGCCCTACCGAACTGTCTTAACAAGCGAACTGGAGGGCTGGAGACCGGACGGTTCGCTTCGAACCCTTGCGAAGGCCTGGAGCGTCCGACAGAGGTGCGGCAGCCCACGAGGTCAAGCGTGCTAGGACTACATCAGACATTGTTGGTATTTCAAGAAGTTCTTTACTTCGCCTCTGAAGCCCGGTACAAAATTAACGTTCAAAGATAAGGTAGACGAATTTACTTTCACGGCAATAGGTCGAAAAACACATGTTACTTTTTTTTAATATAGGAGGGCCCGACTGCAAAGGGAAATTGCATTGCGGGGCGCGGGGGAAAAACGAGACAACAAGCGCCTGTATTACTGCCTCACTCTGTCTGTTGCCATGCCATTGACTAGAAATACATAACATACCTATATTTTAATAATAATAATTGTCGCCTCCGTTTTTTAATAAGGTTTTCTGTTCATGTGTATGACCTTTGATGAGGTTCGTGATTTTAACATACACGATATACAAAATAGTCAAGAAGGTCCGCGGGCCGCAACTGACCCCTTCGCGGGCCGCATGCGGCCCGCGGGCTGCCGGTTGCCGACCGCTGGACTACAGTATGGGGTTCTTCAAAAGAGGAGTGTACAAGTTCTTATTGGGTCGGCAACGCGCATGTGACACCCCTGGGGTTGCAAGCGCCCATAGGCTACGGTGACTGCTTTCCATCAGGCGGGCCGTATGCTTGTTTGCCACCGACGTGGTATAAAAAAAAAAAAATTGTCTTAGTGAAACGTAATAAATCATTGCTTGGAGTCGGTAGTGTTATTTGGCGCGGTGCCACTGGATTCAGTACTCGCCATCATCAATGCCTAGTGACAACTATTGTACGGCTAATCAAGCTTATCGAACTCGGTCGCACTCGTGGTGGCGTATAAGTGCGTCGCGTCAATTTTCCCTTTAAAGATTAGTTTTCGAGCATATGCATCTTCATAGTACATTACATCAGAGGCCGGGAAAATGAGGATTTCCGGCCAAGTTGGTATATGGCCGAGCGAGTGTGCGAGTGAGGCCGGATAGGTAACGAGGCCGGGAATCCGTTTTCACGCCGAGGCATGTATAGTGCTTTTCTCAAACGTAAAAAGAAATACAAAAAAGAATAATGACGATGTTGTCAAAATTTAAAAAAAAAGTTACTTTGCAGGCCTAGGCCTGAAAGGTGTTATGAAATTCCATTTCCATCCCAGTGAGTTACTGCGCCCTAAAAGCGATACTTCCGAGTCTATTTTAAGGAACCTAAAGACAATATTTCATTGCATGTTTGAGAAAAAAATATTTGTATGATGAATCAGCTCGGTTGTGCTTGGAGCTAACAATGTCTAGATACTTATCCTTCAGTAAAGGTAGGGTCTTCTTTATCAAGATGTCCGCAGATATTTATTTATTCATAAATATAGTAAATACGGTCCATTCATCCTTAGTTGTCTTATCTGGTACACAACTCTTTAACCTAAAAGTACACGTTTTCTGTTATAAACTGCTGTTTCCTTGATTAAAAATTAAGCAATTCACTAATCACTACGGACCGACTGCACAAATACGGACTCAGGTATTTTGGTATAGGCAAATATGGCAGTTTACAACAGAAAGAGTGTACTTTTAGGTTAGAAAGTTGTTTACTAGGTAAGACAGCTAAGGATGAATGGACTTTAGATGATATTGATTTAATGATGGGCAGCAGCGTCATCAATCATCATAGTGGACCATGGACCATTACTGCGATCACCAATCCGCTTGCCCAGCGTGGCGTGTATGGGCATTTCCTAATGCGTCTATACGAATAGTTAATAGGAGAGGCGTACGTGGACTGAGATAGGTTGATGAATATGAAGAAGACAATAAATTAAACGTTGGTGCCTATTTTTCATAAAAAATGGGATAGAATCTGCGGACCTAAACAAAAGGTTAGAAGGAAGAAGATTATTTTTCCCATTTTGTAGAATTAAATGCATTTCGAGGTTCCCGGTAGGTACTTACTTCAGTTTTTACCATATTGTTGTGAATAACTGTTCTAATTTTTGTTACAGAAATTGTGGCAGCCTGTGAAAATACTTCTAGTTAATAAATGTGGCCTTATTGTTACTCCGATTGACAAGTTTATATAAATTTATCACTGCTAATCCTGCTGATAATGTATTAAAGCTACGGCTAATGCAGGAGAAGAAGACATTTATGTAACACATAGAAAATAATTTATTTGTAATAAATCAATGTTATTTTACGACTAATTTTTTGTTTCCCGAGTCTGTCCTCGTTTCATTACATGGCTGTTTCAGATGCATTATGGGCGTTATAACGTTATTTTTTACATTACATATCTGCCCGCTGGCCGTCGTCAGTGTGGCAAAGCCAAAAATGTACCTATTATAATTGGCTGTCTATAACTTTTAACCGTATTTGTTTGGTAACTATGGCAAACATTACAAATCAATACAAGGGTTTGATCAAAATGATCAAAAAGCTGTGAAGGCAGAGTATATTATTTGAGATATATGCGTGCCTTGCATATTCTGTGGCCTTGCTGTCAGACGTCTTCACTTCCCGCACAGAGTCCGACACCATGATAATTGTCTAACCCGAGATTGAGCAAGTGAGGCTTACAGTGATAGGAGAGTTAGTGTGATCGAATAGTACACGTAAAATATATGGGCATACTCTATAATTATAACGATTTATAGCAACTCCACGATACCCTTTTATAGAATTTTACAGGTTGGCTAAATTCACAAGTAATCCGAACCAAAAAGAAAAAAAAACACGTGACTGTATTTTGACGTTTCTTTTGACATTTGAATTTGACAAATCAGATCATCGGTCGTGGTGGTGATAAACCGGCGATACATTTTCATTTAATTTATTTTAAAATCTGCTATTGCATTTATTAAGTTACCTCCAATTATTAAGTCAATGGATTCAATAATCAAGTGAAATCTAGTTTCAAAAACCCTGAACTTGGTGTTGCACAACAGTCGTTATATTTACGCGAGCTTCGATTCGTTGATCGTGGTACAAACCCGGGATGTCTGGCCATGGGTCTGATGAGGAAGAGAAGCCGTGCCGGGCGTGCTCAGATTTTAAATCGTGGGCGAAGTCACAGAAGCCCCCAAAACCTGGTGCTTCGAAAAAGGTGAGACTAGGTTATGTTCAACTTCGAAAGTTCTGAAAGTTTCTGGTAAATTCTATTAAAAATAAATAGAGCAAGCTTGAATATCATAGTAATTCTCAAGAGTAGTTAGTTCCGAATGTAGAACAAATTCTTTAGTACATATGTTTTTTGAGTTTGGTACATGTTTGACAATTTTTGCTAGTTTTGCTACTGATTATTTAGCAGTCCTGAAAGTTACATAGACTGAATCTCATTGAAATAATTTGTCGTTAGGATTAGCAAAGCTGATGTGTTGCATTTTTGACTTTGAAATAATAACCTAGCAATAATACATAAAAAGTATTAATTCAATTAATACAATTTCTGCACCGACTTTCAGTTTTGGTAAGGACATATTAATATAGTTTTTGCGTTATATTTAATGTTTGAAATGGAAGGGTTATATGCTCTTTAGTGTGAAGAATCATTTAGCAGAAATCTGCAATGTCAAGTAATATACAATGATATTCTATCCAGGAACCTCCTAAAACTCCTGAAGTACGCCGTAAGGATTGCCCATTAGACAAGAATGAGCTTGGACAGGCGACATGGGGCTTCCTACACTCCATGGCCTCATACTACCCGGAGAAGCCCACAAAAGCTCAGGCTAAATCTATGGCACAATTCTTCAATATCTTCTCCCAATTTTATCCCTGTGAGCCCTGTGCAGCAGACTTGAGAGATGAGTAAGTACTTACTTGTTTGTCATAAAATATCGCAGATCATGCTGATAATCACATCAGATAGTCAGCCTATTTCAATCTACTACAAGAAATTGGTTTCTCTTATTATGTACTGAGTATGGAGGCTGATAAGTAATTCAGTATTTATTACTAGATAAAAGTTTATCTATTCATTGTCAATGAATAGCATTTTTCTTACTTTCCTTGATATGTTAAAAGACAGTTAATTAAAAAAAAATTGGATGATGCAACACCTATATTTTTGTGTTAATGTGTTATTTTATTTTCCAGTTTACAAGAAAACCCTCCAAAGACAGAATCAAGAGATGCACTAGCAAAGTGGCTGTGCGACAGACACAACACGGTTAATGTGAAACTTGGCAAACCAATATTTGACTGCAGTAAAGTCCATGAAAGGTGGAAAGATGGCTGGCTTGACGGTTCCTGTGATTAAAATCTAAGATACAGTCTGAGGCACTTTAAAGTTTTACCAAAGCTGAGGCAAAACTGTGGTATGCTTGTTGTTAACTTCAGTGATACATTCAATAGTAAATAGTTACAATTACAAAACTCTTTTTATTGTTGGATTTTAGTTATTCTTCAGCTTACATTGTAATGCAACTAGCAGCAGTTTATTAATTTTACTATTCTTGGTTATATAATTATGAGATATCTTTACTATGTCAAAAATTGTTTTAAAAGCATCACAAATAAGTATTTTAATGAACCATAATATGAATTTTAAACTGCCATAATTATTGTTATTTAGTTACATAAGTTGTAAAATTGTGGTGTGTTGTGTCTGATAAGTCCAAGTGTTATTTATTTTTTATTAAAATATTTGATGGCTTTGTTAGTACTAAATACTTGTTTTGTTTTGATATTCTATACCATGTTTGCAGGGCTGTAAGAGCATTTTTTTACTTTTATTGTTTCACACCATTATCTATGGTGAAAAGTCAATAATGTGAAACTTACAATCCTTATTATTAGTATATCCTTTAGTATTGTATTTTCTCAAAACATTTATCTATATTGTGGTGTTAATTTCCATCACACTATATGAAATTGTGACAATAGATGTTGTTTACTTACCAGCAGGCGTTAAAAATCGTACATATTTGAGAAAATACGAAAAGAGGTTCTAATATCAACTCCAGAAAAACAAGTAAACTTTTTCAAAATATTCAACAAGCAGCTGACTTTGCATTAAGGTCTTGAAAGAACAGCAGTATGTCAATGTACTTCTGCACTAAGTAGAAACCTTTCGCCAGAGTTCAACTGAACAATATAATTTTACTAGAAGGTATTAAGAGTTTATTTTGTTTAATATTGTGATATATTAAAGCCAATGCTATCTAGTGAACTTATTACTTCAAATGATTAAAATACTACTCTTTTGAACATATAATGCTCGATTCAAACACCAGGGGGGTTACCATGACGTACTAATTCGATTCAGTTTAGGTCGAGAGAAAGGGACAAGGCTATAGGAGTCGTATATCTCTGTCCCTTTCCCTGAACCTGAACTGAATCGCATTAGTACGTCATGGTAGCCCCCCTGGTCACATAAATGACTATTTGGGTTGTTAATAAAATATTAGATTTGTACTATATTTTTATGCATTACTTATAATAAATGTTTATACTCTTTTGAGTAAAAAGTTTTTTTTTATTTATAATATTTTGATGACATGAAAATTAGAAACTTTCCCTTATGGGCTATTTTACCCACAGAAACACTAACATCAAATAGGTTGAATCAGTCCATGTTATGACGGCAGTAGGAATACATTTGTTACCTCCTTATCCCATGATCAACTCTTCCCGTGGATCTCGTAAGAATCGACTAAAAGATTGAAGTACCACTGACCATTAGTTGATAAGAGATTGATGATGGCCAGCAGTGTCATGTGGGCACACACATACTGCGATCGGCAATCCGCCTGTACGCGTGGCGATTATTTATGGACATTTTAATGCGTCGTATTAACTATGCGTATAAACCCATACGCATAGTTAATACGAGAGGCCTAGGTGCAGCAGTGGAATGACAGTTTGTTGAATCAGGAGACAAACAAACAGAATCAAGTTGTGGCAATAGTTTTGAAATTATAAAAACAAAAGATGGCATTTCATTTCATTGCTTTTATTCAACATGTAAAAATACAAAGTCATAATCATAAGTCAAAAGGAACAGACAAACGCGTCTAACATCATTAATAACTCTAAATACGAATAGCAATGTGAAGTAGCAGACATACAAAATGGGCACTAATATGTACAATTATCTTAAGTTCATAAGTTACAGAGTTCGCTTACCATCAGTTGGATCTTTACCATTGCAATAAAACAACTCGTGTTGTATGTACTAAGATAAGAATGATCTCATATTTGTTGCAATTGATTGTGACAAATACAATTCTTATAATGCTAAAGTGGGAAGGCTTATACATAGCTTATACATTGTATAGAAATCTTAAAGACTAGTGTAACATGACATGCTGCATTTGCCACAGCTCATTTAAATCAATTTCTCAAATCGCCAAATAAAAATATGACGACCAATGCTTTAAATCCACAATACAGTAACAGTATAGAGATTATACAATGGGTGACACGTAAAATAATATTCAATATCGGTAGAAGTCATAAGCAGAAAGGAATTAATATTTTAATTAGAACGAAGCTAGATAAAAATAGAGACGAAAAACAAATACCCTCAAGAACCCTCCTGCTGAACCCGTTCTAGGGCTGGGGCTATAGATATTTTTTAATAGTTATGGCCTATATGGCTTTCCTTTAACCTAAATAATATGCAGAGTTCCAGTCGCCACGCGTACACGATTAAACTTTACGGTGTCCCGTGTAAGTTCCTACTGGATTGTCGTAGCTGTCGGCAAGTGCCATCATTGGCGTTGTAGTCACGATTTTTCGTTGTCGTCTATGGCCGACTATGGCTGTCAAAGGGTTAAGCCAAGTCTTTGTTTGGTTACTAGTATACAGTGTGTTACCATGACCCAGGCTTTTACGAAAATGGGTAATAATACGCATTACTGGCAATCGTTTTCAAGTATTAAGAGTTGACAAATATTTAAATTAACTGTACAATTATTTTTATTTCGTTCGAACGATCAATGCAACGCGTGTACTGTCAAAGTCAAATAATTCTTTATTCAAATTGGAATAGCAACAAACTCTTTTGAATCGTCTAGGTACTGCTTAGTTGTCAAACGTTGCGAGTGGCTGTGATCTGTCATTGTCAAGTGCCAATTAACGATGTATTTTGAAGTACATTGCTTCTCAATTAACTTTTCTTAGAAAGTTAATTACTTTTAAAATTAGGATTTTTAAACAAATAATGCACATGGTTTGGCTAAGAATCTGCATCTCAATCCTCGGTTCAAATAAAAGCCTGCATCATGTTAACACACTAGATACAAAATGTTGCCAGCTCCGTATTCTGATTCGCTCCTAAATCGGCTGCAAAAAGATCCGCCAGAGGCCGAAAAGATCCAAATTCGGACTAAAACCGCACTGGCAACACTATAAGAGTTGTTATTTATTGATTATATCGCCACGTGAGTCTATCCCTTCCCGTGGGCCGCACATACGGCCGCGACCGCGTCGCCCGCCCACTGACCGCACTTCTCGTCCCACTTCTGAACTGGCCCCCGCTTCTAGAATGTCTATTTCTCATATTGCCAACGCTTTTCGGATCGCTATTGCCACTATTGCTGGAGTTTTCGCCGCTTTTAGAGTTGTTTTTAGAGTTGCTTCTAGAATTGGTGCCAGTGTTTCGAGTGCCGTTGCTTCCACTGCTACTGGCGGGGGTCGAGGGGGTTGAAGGGGTCGAGGGGTTGGTGGGGGTCGAGGGGGGTCGCGGGGGGTCTGGGAGGCGCGGAGGAAGAACGCGTTGAAGCTTGGTTTGTTCTCATAAGAATTCCATTTCACGCTCTATGCCGACGAATTTCAGTTGTTCGGTCGGTCCGTATCTGAAAAAAAGTTGGTAATTATTTCCGGTTGAATGAGTCCTATAGTGTCAGTACAGTTGCAATTGGGTTTAGTCAGTACGAAAAAAGAACACCAATTTCAAATTCCCCGTGTGTTTACATGACATGTTGATGTGCGTGACCTCAAGAGTATAAAAGAGTACTTAGATGACTATGACAAAATAACGTTCAACTATTTATATTTTAAATCTTAATTTAAAGCCTTACAACTTTCTATTTGACCCTGACACAGTGTCGCTACAAACAGTTTACCTATGGCAATAATGTGCATACGTCATGTATAGTCAGCATGGTGTGTATTGGCTTCATGTTGATATTTTTAATACCAAAAAATTTATTACAGAGAATCAAAGCTTTGTAATATTACCTATTCGTCAAAATTTGATTCCAAATACTCAATATTTATGTATTCTTGATATTCTGACTCTGATAAAGTTTGATCTTCGTCAGATGTTGTGTCGCTTTCAGGACCACCAACCTCGATTATAAATCGTTCGGTCTGGGATTCGATTATAGGACCTTTATTCCTATAATCGTCTTAAATTTTTTTTACATGGTCACATAATTAAAATCCACATTTATATTTTATCGAAGTCATCTATATTAATTTTCTTTTTGCGTGGGGCTTTATTTTGTACAGTTGGTAAAGTCACTTCTTTATTTATAGAAATATTTTTAATCGTCGATCTACATACACCTTAAATGAGAAAATAAAATCTATTAAGTTTAATTATAACAACTAACCAATTCAAATACAACCGCACTATAAAGTGTCAGTACCGGTCATGTCAGTAACCAATTGCAAAACATTTTCCAATGGAATACTATTCAATCCTTCGTCCTTTCTTTGATTTAAATATTTTATTGTATTTAAGACGATTTTTCTTGCTTCTATTGGTATCTTTTTCGGCATTTTTATGATAAAATCGTTTAAGTCGCGATATATTTTCTTTTCGTTTACATCGGTGACATTCGATGACTTTCAACGCCTGATGTCAAACAGCAATCATTGCCAGTAAAATAAATTAGTGTCACTGAAAATCCGCAACATGGCGAGGGTCAAATAGTAAGTTGTTAGGCTTTACTTGTTGTTTATTGTTTTTTTTTCTTTAATGTTCTTTGACATTTGTATGCCAAACGGCAAAACATAGTGTTCTTTACCTCTAGACCCAAGCCCTATTTATACATATGTTTTTACAAAGAAACGATTCTGATTCTCAACTCTCGTGGAACTATCTATACCACCTACACATCTTTCTGCAAAGATTACCCTTTTACAGGGTGTAATCGTTAAGTGTGGCCAGGCCATAATTATGTAAATATGCCAGATATCAGAAAACTTCCAACTAATACCGAAAGTACGTTACTCAACGAGTAAAATTACACTAATAACTTTTTTGAAATAAAATCAGAAATATCTGAAATATTAACTTCAAACCCTTCCATACATTTAGTACGTAACCGTTCATTCAAAGACTAGTTTAATGCGATTATTTTTTTATTTAAGAATAAATGTTAGATTAATTATTTCATAAACGGTAGTATTATTATTTTATTACAATATGTTCATACAAATAACGAATCTCTGACAGTTTTATCTCTTACGACACCCGACTTCCTTTAAGGCTGTAAGTCGTCATACTAAATGCATGGGAGCGTTTTGAGTTAGTATTTTTAATATTACTTCATCTATTTAGAAAAAGGTATTAATGTAATTTTACTCGTTGGGTAACGTACTTTCGATATCAGTTGGAAGTTTTCTGATATCTGTTATATTTATGGAATTGTAGTATTGTTACGGAATCCGTAAATTCCGTAATTGGTACCTGTAATCGAAGAACAGTTCCTCTCCCGGCTGGATAGCGCGCTTGGCGAAGATCCCGATGCGATGGTCGCCGTTCACCATCATGACCTTCGCGTAGCAGTTCGGGTTGATGGAGTGGTTCGCGAAGCGGATCTTGTTGCCTTTCCGGGTCGCGTCCACCACGAAATCTGCGAACGATATTGAATATTTAAATGGGACTTTCGCAGTAATTTTTTTCTACGGTAAGCATATCTCAGCCATCATCATCTTAGCCATAAGACGTCCACTTCTAAACATAGGCTCCCCTCTGGACCTCCACATGTACTGGTTAGGTGCGACCTGCATCCAGCAGCGTGTCCCGGCGACCTTCATAAGGCAATATGTGTGTTACCAGTGATGACTTACGGCGCCGAAACGTGATCCTTCACCATCGGCCTCATCTCTAAACTGAGCTATGGAGAGGGCTATGCTCGGAGTTTCTCTGCGTGATCGAATCAGAAATGAGGAGATCCGTAGGCGAACTAAAGTTACTGACATAGCCCCCGGATTAGCAAGCTGAAGTGGCAATGGGCAGGCCACATTGCACGCAGAGCAGATGGTCGATGGGGTCGAAAAGTGCTCGAGTGGAGACCACGGCTAGGCAAACGCAGCGTAGGACGTCCACCCAGAAGATGGTAAGCATATCTGTTAGTAAATTGTGGGTACCACAAATTCAAATTAATTTTATTTCAACCTTCATGGGTCATATCTAGTTAGTAAAATACCACGAAATATGCGGAACGATATTGAGAGCAACGATATTGAATATCGAAACTGCAATCTTAAGGGAATGCGGGTTCGTATCCCGCGACATCCCGTCTTTAGCAGTTATTTTATTCTACAATACGATAAGCACATCTGATAGTACATTGTGGGTTTATCCGCATTGTAAAAAAGTAGCAACAATATATAAATTTGTCTAATTATAAACAAATTTATATTTTCTAATCATTGAAATTGAGATTCGTTGCTTTTATACCCGGCTTCTTGCCGCGACTCGATGGGGTCCACTCGGCAAACTAATTCCAAATAATGGCTTGGCATAAACTTTAACCTTTTCGACGCCACGTCAAATACCAAAACTGTCACCCAGACGCCACGTCAACAAAATGTCAAAACTGAAATTGAATTGCACATGCGTGTAGGTCAATATTGCTCTGTGGTCCAAGACTTATAGGTCTTATAGGTATAACGGTCTTTGGCGTTGAACCTGCGGTGCCAATATATCCGTCGTTGACGTCCAAAAGGTTAACAAAAGCCATTGCAGTGACTTTTAAAAAGCAGAGGGCAAGCTAAACCTAATTCGAATTCGATGTTCTTTAAAATGAATATAATCTTGAATTAATTTAAACAAATCTCTCCAAAAAAGTTAAAGAGTTTGGTCATACTTCAGAAGTTTGAAGGACAATTTCTTCCAGCAGGATGAGTTTGGGCTGCTGTAAAAAAATTGGTGTTTGCTATTTTCTGCAGGTTCAAAGGGGATGCCTATTTCCAGGAGTGGACGGCTTGTGACTGAAATGATGTTAACTCACCATTGTTAAGGTTAAACAGGAAGGAGCACATGTACTTGTCGTACACCTTGCCTTACTTTCTTTATTTGTTATTTGAGAGATCACCTCTCCGCAGTATTCTCTGACCATTATATTGCTTTATTCTAATGTTAACTCACCATTGTTAAGATTTAAGAAGAAGGAGCACATGTATTTGTCGTACACCTTGCCGCGTCGGTCCGCTTCGTCCTGAGAGATCACCTCTCCGCAGTATTCTCTGATCCACCACCACCATCATCAGCCTATGATAGTCCACTGCTGGACGTAGGCCTCTCCTATTAACTATGCGTATAGACTAGGGTGTTTCATTTTTGAAAATTGTGAAATTTTCTCTGACTTTGCTCACGCCCTAAGTTTCTCTGATATAAAAATGATATATTTAAAATTTTATTGACATTGAATAACGTTTAGAGGTTGCACACTTTTGAAAGTGGAGCTAAAACCCCATACATTGCGAAAAAAAATACTTTGTTATAAATTCATAAAAAATAATGAACCAACACTAAAATTACTTGGGAAAGTAGATTCTATGGTCAAATATAAAAAAAGGATTTTATTCTTTAAGCACGTGTGTGAATTTACTATAACCTTAATATGGTATAATTTATAAAGTAACCTAGATCCCGGTTTTTTACTTAATTTTAGGCCATAATTGGATGTTTACATATAGTACACTAATCTATTATAGTTATGAAACTAGTAAAACACTGGGAATTAGGTTTTCATAAAAGTGCCCTATAAATATTTTTTAGAATTTATACCTACTTCCAAAGAATAAGTTCTCATTTTTAATATATGACATTAAATTCGACTTCTCCATTCTTTTTTAGTGTTGGTTCATTATATTTCATTAATTTATAACAAAGTAATTTTTTTCGTAATGTATGGGGGCTTTGGCTTTACTTTCAAAAGTGTGCAACCTTTAAACGTTGTCCAATCTCAATAAAATTATATATATATCATTTTTATATCAGAGAAACTTAGGACGTGAGCAAAGTCAGGGAAAATATCACAATTTTTTTTTGCCCATACAAAAGTGAAACACCCTAGTATAGACGCATTAGGAGGTAAATGCCCATAATCGCCACGCTGGGCAAGCGGATTGGCGATCGCAGTAATGTGTCCACTATGATGACGCTGCTGCCCATCATCAATATTTAATCAAATATGGTCAGTGACACTTCAATCCCTTAGTCGTCTCTTACGACACCCGCAGGAGGAGTTGGGGTGGTGACAAATGTATTCTTTCCTTTCTGCCGTCACCACATGGCTTATTCTCTGACCATTATATTACTTTATTCTAATGTTAACTCACCATTGTTAAGGTTAAACAGGAAGGAGCACATATACTTGTCGTACACCTTGCCGCGTCGGTCCGCCTCGTCCTGAGAGATCACCTCTCCGCAGTATTCTAACCATTATATTACTTTATTCTAATGTTAACTCACCATTGTTAAGGTTAAACAGGAAGGAGCACATATACTTGTCGTACACCTTGCCACGTCGGTCCGCCTCGTCCTGAGAGATCACCTCTCCGCAGTATTCTAACCATTATATTACTTTATTCTAATGTTAACTCACCATTGTTAAGGTTAAACAGGAAGGAGCACATATACTTGTCGTACACCTTGCCGCGTCGGTCCGCCTCGTCCTGAGAGATCACCTCTCCGCAGTATTCTAACCATTATATTACTTTATTCTAATGTTAACTCACCATTGTTAAGGTTAAACAGGAAGGAGCACATGTACTTGTCGTACACCTTGCCGCGTCGGTCCGCCTCGTCCTGAGACATCACCTCTCCGCAGTATTCTCTGACCATTATATTGCTTTATTGTAATGTTAACTCACCATTGTTAAGATTAAAGAGGAAGGAGCACATGTACTTGTCGTACACCTTGCCGTGTCGATCCGCCTCGTCCTGAGAGATCACCTCTCCGCAGTATTCTCTGACCATTATATTGCTTTATTCTAATGTTAACTCACCATTGTTAAGGTTAAAGAGGAAGGAGCACATGTACTTGTCGTACACCTTGCCGCGTCGGTCCGCCTCGTCCTGAGAGATCACTTCTCCGCAGTATTCTCTGACCGTTATATTGCTTTATTCTAATGTTAACTCACCATTGTTAAGATTAAAGAGGAAGGAGCACATGTATTTGTCGTACACCTTGCCGCGTCGGTCCGCCTCGTCCTGAGAGATCACCTCTCCGCAGTATTCGCTGATGAACTCGTTCTTGTGGGCGGCCTCTTTGAGGAAGATGCCCCAGCCAGCCACGTCTGAGGGCGCTAGCAATAGGTGCTTATGAAGGCCACTGGAAAAGAGAAAGTTATTTGATTTATTAAGGTTTATTTTTTACTTTCTTCATTGGAGAAATAACAGAAGTAAATTACACAGCATTGCAGTATTTCACATTTTGAGACATAAACAACACAAACTTCCTTAAACTTTGTCACTAAAACAACACGTTTGCCTACGCGTATAACATTTATCTTTGTCTAGGGATCGGATACCGGTTTTTTCTCCATACATAAGAACGGTTCTTTTTTAGTAGCAGTTAGTAAGTTAGCAACATTTGGTTACCTAGTTGCTAGTTAACTCACCGCTGTACAGAGACGTTGCGACAACACACGGGGCTGTCGGCCCCACATTGTATGCAGAGGACGGGATCGCATTCCCTAGCCGAGTTAGCAACACTTGGTTACCTAGTTGCTAGTTAACTCACCGCTGTACAGAGACGTTGCGACAACACACGGGACTGTCGGCCCCACATTGTATGCAGAGGTCGGGATCGCATTCCCTAGCCGAGTTAGCAGCACTTGGTTACCTAGTTGCTAGTTAACTCACCGCTGTACAGAGACGTTGCGACAACACACGGGGCTGTCGGCCCCACATTGTATGCAGAGGTCGGGATCGCATTCCCTAGCCGAGTTAGCAACACTTGGTTACCTAGTCGCTAGTTAACTCACCGCTGTACAGAGACGTTGCGACAACACACGGGGCTGTCGGCCCCACATTGTATGCAGAGGTCGGGATCGCATTCCCTAGCCGAGTTAGCAACACTTGGTTACCTAGTTGCTAGTTAACTCACCGCTGTACAGAGACGTTGCGACAACACACGGGGCTGTCGGCCCCACATTGTATGCAGAGGTCGGGATCGCATTCCCGGACGCCGAGGTAGCAGGGGCATTGCTTGGTGTTGCAGGACGCCTTGCAACGGCAGCCGGGGAACCGATTCTGACCTGTATTACAAAAAATAGTACATTGTGCATAGGGTGGTAAGTGGGCATTTTCGCGAGAAGAGATCCAAAAAAAATTTTTTTTAAGGTAGGTAAACTTAATGTTTTTCCTACTCAGAATAACGAGTTCTTTCAATCTAGGAGAAAAAAAATACAAGAAAAAAATGGTCCCACATTTTTCATACATTTTACATGCTCTCCACTTTGTAATCGCTGTACGAAGTGTTTGAAAAACGGTTACGTAATAGAAACAAAAATTTGGGACACTTTTTTTCTTCTAGTAGGATCGAAAGAGCTCGTGATTCTGAGCAGGAAAAACATAAAATTTACCTGTTTCAGAAAAATAAGTTTTTGTATCTCTTCTCGCGAAAATGCCCAAGTACGGTATTACTATCGAGTGTTAGAAGCTCGACGCCGTAGGCGGAGGGCTTTTAATGACTCGAGTTAGTATGCCTCTTACCGACTGTGTTGCATATAATGTTTTTCATCACACTTGCGGACAAAAAAATGTTATAAAACAA
The DNA here is from genome assembly GCA_025490895.1 of Thaumatotibia leucotreta. Classification (NCBI taxonomy): domain Eukaryota; kingdom Metazoa; phylum Arthropoda; class Insecta; order Lepidoptera; family Tortricidae; genus Thaumatotibia; species Thaumatotibia leucotreta. The sequence continues at coordinate 15,223 of JALPQI010008457.1, read as the reverse complement.
AATATATTTTACATACAAATGTTAACAAATGCTTATAATGTAGTTAGAATTCATTTTAAATCGATGTGTCATGTCAATCACTCTCCCTCTTCCAAAATGTTCCAAATTTTTATAGAAGGTGGCCAGTTACTAGCAATTTACCCTATCTCCCGTAATAAAAAAAGAGAGCGAAATAATACATTGTGCATCAAGGGAGGTAAGTACGGAATTACTAACGAGAGTGTTAGAAGCCCGACGCGGAGGGCTTTTATGACTCGAGTTAGTATTCCGCTTACCGACCGTGATGCATACAATGTTTTTCATCACACTTGCTGACAAAAAAAAAGTTTTTAGACATAAATATTTAATAAATGACGTACTGACATTTCTATTACTCCCTAGGGAATTTCACTTTTCTATTACTCCCGCTACGCACACAAGCAATAGCGCGCTTAGACAGCAAGTATGATGAAAATATATTTTTATCGCCACTGTTTCTCTATTTCTATATAAAATAAGAGTGATGACACGTAGCAAAAGCTAAATGAAGCATGCCAGTGGCTATCCAAGGGTTCATGAGTAGTACCAAATGGAAGGTTACAGAAGTAGGATAGTAAACTCACAATCGCTGGAGCACTGACAGAACTTCTCGCAGAAGTTCTGCGACTGCAGGCACGGACACATCGAGTCGCACGGCTGGTTCGGGTGCTCGCACGGCGTGTAGTTGTATCTGGAATTATATTTACACATGAATGAATTTAACAATGCCATGTTGGTAAGAAATAAGCTAAAATAAATGTTTGTATATTTTATATCATTTGTGGCCGTGTGGAGACGGCAGTAAGAATACATTTGTCACCACCCCAACTCCTCCTGCAGATGTCATAAGAGTCGACTAAGGGATTAAAGTGTCATTGACCGCTATTTGATAAAAGATTGCGTCCAACAGTGGACTGAGATAGGTTGATGATGTGATAAAATAAAGGCTACCTTGTCAGCTTCCGTAGCCTTCCGTTCGTAGTGTCCCTGCCTTGGAAGCTGGAGGTTCCAGGTTCGAATCACTGCGAGAATACTCACACGTGGTGAGACGCTGAGTCCTTCTTGAGCTGTATCTTGCGGCAGTGCACGGACCAGAGACGATGTTTCTTCTTCTTGCCCGGTGTTTATCCAGTATGTGTACACCTGTGGGTAATTAATATATTTGTTCATGAATACTCACACGTGGTGAGAAGCGGAGTCCTTCTTGAGCTGTATCTTGCGGCAGTGCACGGACCAGAGACGATGTTTCTTCTTCTTGCCCGGTGTTTATCCAGTATGTGTACACCTGTGGGTAATTAATATATTTGTTTGTGGAATACTCACACGTGGTGAGAAGCGGAGTCCTTCTTGAGCTGTATCTTGCGGCAGTGCACGGACCAGAGACGATGTTTCTTCTTCTTCTTGCCCGGTGTTTATCCAGTATGTGTACACCTGTGGGTAATTAATATATTTGTTCATGAATACTCACACGTGGTGAGACGCTGAGTCCTTCTTGAGCTGTATCTTGCGGCAGTGCACGGACCAGAGACGATGTTTCTTCTTCTTCTTGCCCGGTGTTTATCCAGTATGTGTACACCTGTGGGTAATTAATATATTTGTTCATGAATACTCACACGTGGTGAGAAGCGGAGTCCTTCTTGAGCTGTATCTTGCGGCAGTGCACGGACCAGAGACGATGTTTCTTCTTCTTCTTGCCCGGTGTTTATCCAGTATGTGTACACCTGTGGGTAATTAATATATTTGTTCATGAATACTCACACGTGGTGAGACGCTGAGTCCTTCTTGAGCTGTATCTTGCGGCAGTGCACGGACCAGAGACGATGTTTCTTCTTCTTCTTGCCCGGTGTTTATCCAGTATGTGTACACCTGTGGGTAATTAATATATTTGTTCATGAATACTCACACGTGGTGAGACGCTGAGTCCTTCTTGAGCTGTATCTTGCGGCAGTGCACGGACCAGAGACGATGTTTCTTCTTCTTGCCCGGTGTTTATCCAGTATGTGTACACCTGTGGGTAATTAATATATTTGTTCATGAATACTCACACGTGGTGAGAAGCAGAGTCCTTCTTGAGCTGTATCTTGCGGCAGTGCACGGACCAGAGACGATGTTTCTTCTTCTTCTTGCCCGGTGTTTATCCAGTATGTGTACACCTGTGGGTAATTAATATATTTGTTCATGAATACTCACACGTGGTGAGAAGCAGAGTCCTTCTTGAGCTGTATCTTGCGGCAGTGCACGGACCAGAGACGATGTTTCTTCTTCTTCTTGCCCGGTGTTTATCCAGTATGTGTACACCTGTGGGTAATTAATATATTTGTTCATGAATACTCACACGTGGTGAGAGGCGGAGTCCTTCTTCAGCTGTATCTTGCGGCAGTGCACGGACCAGAGACGATGTTTCTTCTTCTTGCCCGGTGTTTATCCAGTATGTGTACACCTGTGGATAATTAATATATTTGTTCGGAATACTCACACGTGGTGAGAGGCGGAGTCCTTCTTGAGTTGTATCTTGCGGCAGTGCACGGACCAGAGACGATGTTTCTTCTTCTTGCCCGGTGTTTATCCAGTATGTGTACACCTGTGGATAATTAATATATTTGTTCGGAATACTCACACGTGGTGAGAGGCGGAGTCCTTCTTGAGTTGTATCTTGCGGCAGTGCACGGACCAGAGACGATGTTTCTTCTTCTTCTTGCGGGGAGGGGTGAGCTCGGCCTCCACGCGGCATTCTTCTTGCCCGGTGTTTATCCAGTATGTGTACACCTGTGGGTAATGAATGTAATCCTTAATAATAAAGTTAAATATCCTGACTATGCCAAGCCTTATACAGTGTGTGGCCTACAACCGGGATGAACATTTAAATGATGCATTAATAAGCTAAGCAACATTCCACATAAATATAGTCATTAAAAAAAATTTTTTTTAGATTTTATGCATTTTTTTCTTGGAAGTTTTGTTATTGTGTGTTCTTTTACTTGAATTAAAAGTTATTAATAACTTATCATTTTTGTAACATTGTAAATGTACAAAAACTTAAAAAAACGTACCAAATTAGTGTAAAAATAAAACTAAAATAACTATTATGACTCAGTACCTGGTATACTATCTTGATGTCTTGCGACTGACAAGCTACGATATCGTGATGCCGAGATCCAGTACTTCGAGTCCATAACTTTGAATAACAATATCTCCAAATTTATCAATTTTTAAACATGGGACCTTTACAGGATTATTGCGGATAGCCTAAGGAGTCACCCATTTCATTTTTCTCCCGTGTTTAAGGCCACACACTGTATATCCTGGAGGTTGCGAAGTAGAAGACTTTTGTATGTGACTTCCAGCTTGACGCGGACGTCGAACTCTCTGTGGGTAATCTGTGTTAAAATATTTCAGGTTGAGCCCGAAGGTCAAAGAGGCTCCTTCCTATGAGCAGTTTATTAAAAGGTTTTCACGTATCAGTCATACTAAAAAGTGTAACACTGTCGTTTGCATTAAAATATCAAACACGCATAACAAAATCAGTCATATTATTATTTTAGTTATTTGTTATTGTGCAAGGTCAAATATTTTATTTTTTATTTTATTTTATTTAAAAGGCACACTAAACAGATTAACATTCTATACATCACAATATAACAATAAATAATAGGTTTTACATTAAAATGTCATCCAAAATAAGCATGCACAGCAAGATTTACTACAAACTATGAGCAAAAATTATCCTAAAACTATACTTATAGTGAAAAATTGTAATTAATTATTTCGATAAAAATGTCAAGCAAACACAAAAATTAAAATTAAACACTAAAATTAAAATTAAAAAAAAATATGGCCTCTAACATAGTTCCACCGTCTGGCAAGTATCAGGACAGGGCCTGGTCCGAGCCTGTCCACTCTGTGGGCAGCCTGTACCCATGCTCACCTGCTGGCAAGTCTTGGACAGCATGACCTGGGCGATGGCGCAGTAGTTGCAGGCGAAGACCTTGTGCAGCGCGGAACAGATGGTCCGAGCCTGTCCACTCTGTGGGCAGCCTGTACCCATGCTCACCTGCTGGCAAGTCTTGGACAGCATGACCTGGGCGATGGCGCAGTAGTTGCAGGCGAAGACCTTGTGCAGCGCGGAACAGATGGTCCGAGCCTGTCCACTCTGTGGGCAGCCTGTACCCATGCTCACCTGCTGGCAAGTCTTGGACAGCATGACCTGGGCGATGCCGCAGTAGTTGCAGGCGAACACCTTGTGCAGCGCGCGGAACAGATGGTCCGAGCCTGTCCACTCTGTGGGCAGCCTGTACCCATGCTCACCTGCTGGCAAGTCTTGGACAGCATGACCTGGGCGATGCCGCAGTAGTTGCAGGCGAACACCTTGTGCAGCGCGCGGAACAGATGGTCCGAGCCTGTCCACTCTGTGGGCAGCCTGTACCCATGCTCACCTGCTGGCAAGTCTTGGACAGCATGACCTGGGCGATGGCGCAGTAGTTGCAGGCGAACACCTTGTGCAGCGCGCGGAACAGATGGTCCGAGCCTGTCCACTCTGTGGGCAGCCTGTACCCACGCTCACCTGCTGGCAAGTCTTGGACAGCATGACCTGGGCGATGCCGCAGTAGTTGCAGGCGAACACCTTGTGCAGCGCGGAACAGATGGTCCAGCCTGTCCACTCTGTGGGCAGCCTGTACCCATGCTCACCTGCTGGCAAGTCTTGGACAGCATGACCTGGGCGATGGCGCAGTAGTTGCAGGCGAAGACCTTGTGCAGCGCGCGGAACAGATGGTCCGAGCCTGTCCACTCTGTGGGCAGCCTGTACCCACGCTCACCTGCTGGCAAGTCTTGGACAGCATGACCTGGGCGATGCCGCAGTAGTTGCAGGCGAACACCTTGTGCAGCGCGGAACAGATGGTCCAGCCTGTCCACTCTGTGGGCAGCCTGTACCCATGCTCACCTGCTGGCAAGTCTTGGACAGCATGACCTGGGCGATGGCGCAGTAGTTGCAGGCGAAGACCTTGTGCAGCGCGCGGAACAGAGATTGGTCCGAACCTGTCCACTCTGATTGGATGTCGCCGACTGTCAGCCCTGGTTCAGAGAGGACATGGTATACTCGTAATACAAGGAGGAAGGAATAACTGCATTACCGTTTTGGGACTCGAAATAGGCCCCTAAGGTTAGGAGTTTTTTAATATCACGTTTCAAAGGCACTTTTATATATTATTTTAGAAAGTATATGTAGAAAATTATGTGTTACGAGTTACGACACACACGAATAAAACATTAAATTTTAACTTTGTTTCAGAACTATTACGTAATTTAAAATGAAGTTGACCGTTGTCTCTTTTTAGATGACAAAAGATACATTTTTTGAGTACGTTCGATTAAATAAATACTGTAGCGTTAGGTATCTAGGGCAGTGATGAGCAAAATGTCTAGGCGAGATAGGCAACAATGTGTATATTATATTGGTCGTGGGTCGACGGCCTACAATACGAAGGTGATGGCACTTGGATCGTGGCGTAGCTGGGCGGTACTGTCCTGGTGTTCCTGGTGTAGGTAGTGGGGCGTTGTAAGAGCGCCGGGCAACAGGAACTCGAACAGCACGCAGGTCGATTCGTCGGTAGGCCCGTAGGGTAGACCCCAAAGCGGGGGAAGCAATCACTCCATATTTTCAATTAGTGACACAATAGTAGGAGAGCACTTGTAGGTATAGATAGGTATTTCCTATAAAGTTGACTCGCGTGAACAAGGCGCGGCTGTTACGCTCGCTCGAGCGACGTGCGTACAGCGCTGCGACCTGGGTTGCGTTTTATAAAGTTACAATTTACAATTTCGCTGTTTGCCTCTCTTTCTAGCTAATATGTGCGTGCGTTAGAGAGGCAAACAGCGAAACTGTAAATTGTAACTTTATAAAACGCGACCCTGATAGCCAATCCCCGGACGGCAAACCGTTATAACATGGCGCCGGCGCTCGCGCAAACAAGTCGTAGGGAATTGGAAAGTCGATGATATCGATAATATCGACATCGATGTTTATCGATTGCCAAGATTATTATTAGTACAAGACTATTGTGCCAATTAATGTAACTTAATAATAATGAACGTTAAAATATATACACAATACATCTTGGGGTGAAGGTGACTAATCAAATAGCCTGTTTATGTTAAAGTCAGAAAAATAAAAGGTGGCTGAAATTATCGACAGCTGAAAATGACGATAAAATTTTACGTTCCAACTCTATTGACGTTTAATTTTTGCCATGAGCAAATTCGCCCTGGTAATTATGTATAGTTAGCTCCCGTAGCCTATAGTTGCCGAGAATAAACGTTTGACATTTTAGAAATGAGCCTTACATATATGACGATTAGAATATCGGAAAAAATATGAGACCCTCATATTAATAGGGATTAATCTATTACTTTCAAAAGTTCATTTTTAGAAATCGCAACTATTGGTAGTGACCCTGGCTGAAGGTTCCAGGTTCAAATCCCGGGTGCGGGCTTACCGAGGGCGTTGTAGGCGGGCTCGGCGGCCGCGCCGGGCTTCGCGAGCGCCAGCGCTGACAAAGCGCCGCTCCAGCCCGCACTGTTGCTGCCACCTGGTATAAATACATATATTTTATTCTAATTGAATTTACAACAAAACAGAGTTTTCATTTAAATTCAGTTTTACGCTAAAACGATGTGTCTTATCCAGACATCGGATTCCGTTGGGCAAATCTTCTTGACAGCTATGGACTTCCTATATCGATAAATTCATTTATCGATATTTATCGATAAATTCATTTATCGATATTAGTTCTAAATACTAGTAATCACACAAAGGTTTGCTTATAAAGTTTTTTTTACTAAAATAATACAATGCACTAAAATAACAATAAAATTTTATCATTCTTATTGGAGACGTTTTTAAAATTTTACTCGTCACAATTAATTTCTTCATAACTGTCCCATCTTTTATTGTTGAAACTTAGACCCGCGTTAAATTACTTCAGTTACTTTTTAAGCAAGCCTTTTATTTTTTGAATGCGTATTATTTATTTTCACTCATAAATTATATTAAACGTAATCAGTGTGACTTTCATACTTGTATTTAGACTAATACATAGTTACAAAAAATACATAACATACAACGTTGGGGGTGGTCACTAGTATGTAGAAGTAGAACTAGTATCGATAAATGAGTTTATCGATATAGGAAGTCTCTAGCTGTCAAGAAAATTCGCCCCACGGAATCGGATGTCTGGCTCATGTCATTGTCAATCACTCTCCCTCATCCAAAATGAATTGTAATTATAAGCACATAAGAGTTCATTTTTATATAAGTTGGCCAGTTACTAGCAATTTACCCTATATAAGAAAAACCCTAGTAGATAATGGGGTAAGGCTCACCTTTCGGGAACCGGTTGCTGTCATTGCTGTCCTCCGACGAGGCGTCGTTGGGCGAGTCTATTGAGTTGGGCTTGCCCTTGTCCTCCTCGCCGGCGGCCTTCTTCTCTCTTATGCCGTCCTGGTATAAGAAATACCCTAGCAGATAAGGTAAGCACCTTTCGGGAACCGGTTGCTGTCATTGCTGTCCTCCGACGAGGCGTCGTTGGGCGAGTCCATGGAGTTGGGCTTGCCCTTGTCCTCCTCGCCGGCGGCCTTCTTCTCTCTTATGCCGTCCTGGTATAAATACCCTAGCAGATAAGGTAAGGCTCACCTTTCGGGAACCGGTTGCTGTCATTGCTGTCCTCCGACGAGGCGTCGTTGGGCGAGTCCATGGAGTTGGGCTTGCCCTTGTCCTCCTCGCCGGCGGCCTTCTCGCGCGCTAGCTTCTCTCTTATGCCGTCCTGGTATAAGATAGGCAATATTAGGCTGTAACTTCCAGATATTAATTAATTTGATAGATTTGCATAATCATTTTTATAACCAGCACATACGTCTGCGAACGTAATAGTACATTACAAGTGCAAAAAAAATAAGTTCATATCGTATTGTGTATACGCATTTCAATGAAAATTTCGTCAATATGAAAAAAACAATAAATAAGTTTCACATTAAAATTTGCCTAATCAAAAATTGTATTTTTAAAATAGCCATCACATTTGCCGCATTACCACATCGAATGAAGCTAGATGGATGGATTAAAATACGCTGTACTAGTACATAAATTATCTTTTAATCGAAGTAATGTAACTGGGTCAAAATTCTTTTCATTGTCTTGTTTCATACCACTCTGTCACGTTTTTAGTTACTGTTTCGACTAAGTAAAAAAAAATCCGGTGCACTTGTATTTCTTTTTCACGCTAGATTTTAATCCTTACATAAGATATTGTAGCTTATATATTGATTTGTAGCTGTGTGGTGACTGCAGTAAGAATACATTTGTCACCACCCCAACTCGTGTCGTAAGAGTCGACTATGGGATTGAAGTGTCACTGACCATTATTTTATAAAATATTGATGATGGGCAGCAGCGTCATCATAGTGGACACATTACTGCGATCGCCAATCCGCTTGCCCAGCGTGGCGATTATGGGCATTTACCTCCTAATGCGTTTATACGCATAGTTAATAGGAGAGGCCTACGTCCAGCAGTGGACTATCATAGGCTGATGATGTGATGTGATGTGATAAGATATTGAAAACAAAACATCGTCTAATACAAAAATCACCACTGTGTCACGTTTTTTAGGGACACAAAATAAGACAACGAAAAGAATTTTGACCCAACTAATAGCGCCGGTTTAGAAGCAGAACCCACTATTATAACATCTTTTAGTAAATAGTATTCTATGCCACTGGCATAAAATACGATTTGTCAAAACCAACTTCAAGGAAATAGTTGTTTCCGCCTCTAACCTGATGATAATGAAACTTACCAAAAGCATGTAGCAGCTGGATCCACAAGGCTCAGAGAATGGCTTCAAATCGGGGCCTTTGCGCTTATTCAAGTTGGGCCCCGGGTGGCACGCTTGCAGACCTGCGGGTTCCAACTCCTTGTAATCATATGTATTGAACCTCGTCCTAACGCGTTTTGAGAGCGCGGCGTGAAATGGCGTGATGGTGATCGGAACTATGGGTGCAAAACTTTACAAAACTTCAAAATTTATATATGAGAAAACTTAAGCCAAGAAAAAACGGTATACTCTTGGGTCGTCTCATTCGTTTTTCGTCACATTCCTAAATTTGTCCGATTCTGCTTTCGTCAGTCATTGTCGTCTTTGACCATAATAAGTTGTTGACCTTTTTCTTATTTCGACTCAATCGTTTTTTGTCATTTCGTATTTGGTCATATTCTATGTTGGTATTGACTTAAGACTATGAAAATATACGAAAAACATAGATTTACCAGCGAACATGCCGAAAGAAAATTATGACGAGTTAAGAACGAGACGGATTAAGATAAAGATGAACAACTGACCGAAGATGAGAAAGACCATCGACGATCGTGACAAATAAAGAATGGGTGACGAAAGCAGAATCGGACAAATTTAGGAACGTGACGAAAAAAGAACGAGACGTCCCAAGATTATACCGAAAAAACGAATAGTACTGAAAAATCTGTATCAAATTTTATTTCCGATCTCGGAATCATGAGCTTACAATATTTTAGGGAGCGGCTCCACTGACGCGGAGCGGAGTGGAGCTGTGCAAAATTGACCAATTACAATCTTCACATACTAAATTCGAAACACTGTGATGCGGGCTCATTGGCCGAGCTCCCACAGCTCCGCTCCGCTCCGCGTCAGTGGAGCCACACCCTTAGTGTGTCAGATATGTATATTTTATGGTTGACATACATCTCTTTCAAGTCTTCTTGACAAGTTTTGTTAAAGTTAAGCACCCAAAATTCCGATCTCTAGCTGATGAGAGAATGAGCGCGCGACCTCTAGCCGAAAATCTTAAATTTCTTGTCTTGGTTACTCCGATTATGCTTTCGTGGGAGGGACAGAGACAGAAGCTCGAAATTTACTATTTTCGGACGCGGCAGGGGTGAGCAAAATAAATACCAATAGCATCTTAGGCCTTAGATGAGTGATCCGCGGGGGTGAGCTGTTTTCATACTAAATGTCAAGTGATACATGTCATTTAGTATGAAACCAGCTCACCCCCGCCGAGCGTAAGGCTGGAGAGGAGCGGAGATGTGCAAAATTGGCCAATGAGACCGCATGACAGTGTTTCGAATTTTGAATTTGAAGAATGTAATTGGTCAATTTTGCACATCTCCGCTCCTCTCCGCCTCAATGGAGCCGCAGCCTTATAGATGACACGCCAAGAATTCGATATTTTGCGGCATTCGATGTGTTGCTCGTTAATGCTTGTTACGATTAAAAACCGATCTGACTAACTAAAACGGCGACAATAACCAATATTTGTTAATTTCATTGACTATATTCTTCTGTCTTTGGCCACCCCTACCTCTGAGTAAAGGAAAACAGTAAAAACTATTAAAGAATGGCGTAACTAACACTTTCCCTGTCCAGTTTATCTTTACGGTTTTAGAACACATTGGAATGTTTAGTCTCAGTAAATGTGCTGATATCGTGTTTTATTACAAAGGAGATTAGTCTGGCAAATATACAAATTAATACATTCGACAAGGAACATGTTAATTACAGTAAAAGGCTCGGTTGTTTATTGATTCTATATGGCGGCCAAAAAAAAGGAACAATATTTTCTTTGTTAGTTTTAGGCAATATATTAATAGACTTCAAATGATGGGAATAAAAATGTGTTAGATTTATAAATAATCTCTACGGTTTAGAATATAAGGTATACGTAAAATACATATATGAAACATGTAAACGTGCAAATAGCTGACTACCACTACATTAAAATCTAAATAACTACAAATGTATGTAGATGATAAATTGATTCAATAGAAGCATAATAAAATAATACTAAATAACCCATGCAGGTAGGACGTATATTAATAAATAATAATGCATAGTAAAGCGGTATTAAATAGTTATGCTTCGTAGACGGTATGAGAAAGCAATTGTGATTTTTTATTATATTGCCAACGAATTCCATTGACCTGAAGTCTGAAGACAGATATGAGCAGTATAACAATAGAAATCATTATACATTGATACCTATATCTTCACAGAATCCAAAAATTGGAACCGTCTAAATAGACTTAGTTAAGCACTAGGCATTTAATGTTTTTTATTTAATGCCTAGTGCTTATTTAAGTATATTCCCTCGGTATGGCAACGGAGAAGGAGGGGGTAACAAGTGACGTGGCAAGATGTGTTAACCCTCGCTAATATAAACACATTTCTCTCATTTAAGCGTTAAGCCTGTTAGGCTCAATTTCACCAAACTTTTATTTGAAGAATATACCTCGATATTTTTCTAGCAGGATCGCGAGATTGAGTAAATCCAACATCGACATAACTGTTATCGATGCGTACACCCTGTTCTCACAAAGATACCAACTTCGTAAAATCAGGTAACCAAGAAATACAGGACCCATGTACGCTTTATTTTTAAATATCTAATACTTCATATGAATTATTGCCTATAGCGTTATAGTGTTTTTTATTAGTCTTTGTTCTTTTAATGGGTATAAAATACAAGGTATAAGGAAAATAATGTATCGTTTTGAATATGGTTTGCATTCTTGTAGATTATCTCTAAGTTACTGCGCATTATTTATTAATTACGTTTATTTATCGACTCCTGCAAGACTTATCGATAACAATCATGTCGATGTTTAGTTTTGTCAATCTCTATAGTTCCTGCTAGAAAAATAGGTATACAAATTACTATGGAGTTTTGACATTACTATCCGAGAGTAAGCGTTGTTCTGTTTGGTGAAATCGAGCTTTAAAAATAATATAGATGGTTCCAATTCCATTGATCCTAAGAAGATTGCGTTCGTTCGATATGATCCCAGTAAGGCTCGATCAAGCACAGGCGTTTTAAGAGCGCGGCGTGAGCGGGCGCTCTAAAAACTCGCGTTTCTGACCGAGCCTTTAGGTGGTATGATAATAGTTTATTAGTTTAACGATAGATGATAATGCATGACGTGTGAGCGCGGCCTTACCTGCCGGCTGGGCTCCTGCCACAAACAGAAACACATCGTCAGCATACATTCCACTATAACTCTCACTGAGACGCCTTGGAAGTGAGTAAGACAGATATATGTAGGATTCAAGTAAGATCCTTCCCTGGGTCCCTTTCCCGTTATATTAATAATTATTTCTCAAACATGTAATGAAATATTGTTGTTATGTTCCTTATAATTGGCTGCGCAGTATCACGTTTCAGGTGCGACTAGGACAAGAGGTCGTTAATGGAATTTAATACAAATCTTGAAGGCCTAGGCCGGCAAAGTGCGAAAGTGTGCTCAGGCGTACCCGTGACCTCGCCTTAAAGCGTCTTGACGGCAGACCGTGGGGTTTTAGTGGGTAGACCAGGGCCTCATTAGCCCTGGGAGTCCCACATAACCACCAGGGCCCGTCCCCCGCGCCCGGGTGGTATGCGTAACGCATTTCCCCACGAAAAAAAAAAAGGCCGGCAAAGTGCTCTTTTTTAATTCCATTCCACATAAATTTGTGGCACAGGCACCATGACATTCTGCCACTATGCATATAAAAAAAAAACTTTGATGTTTTTGTTGTTTATTTCATTGCATGTTTGAGAAAAGCACTATACATACCTCGGCCGGAAATATGGGGTTACCTGCCTATGTGTCTTCGGCCGGCAACCCCTTTCGTCCCGGCCTCTATAGTAATGTATTATTTTTATTTGATAAGGGTTGTTCCTTCTGGCCTACTCAGATCTCAAAATGCCTCATTCCGAGAGTAAAACTTGGTCAAGACAGGTGGAAACCTAGCATTGCTTTTTTATAAAAGTAATTGTTAAGGTTATGCGGGGCAAAATGCAACTTCTCTTAATCTAATGGGCTTTGTAAAAAGGTCCTACCTAGCATCTATTATTGTGTTATATGTGTGTTGATTTTGATTTTTGATAAATAAAACTACAGGGTGAACGATATGAAGTATTACCAAGTAGATTTTTTTAAGTTTGGTGTCAAAGTAATAGCGGCTTATTATCGGAAATATGTTTTGGACACCGCATTGAAATCTTAGGCACGCAAACATTTGGGTTGTAAACCGCAAACATAAGAACGAAACCGAGCTTCGGCGTATAAAGCTCGTAAGTACCAAAAATGGCTGAAAACCGAATTTCACTTGTTATTTCTCTAGTGCAGTGAGTTTCGGACTTTTTATCTGGTCTATTTTGAAGAGAAAGGTGAGAGCAATTAAACATGCTAGTATAAACGCAATGAAGAAAGCGATCGTATTTCACTGGCACATACCACAACCTAGTGGTCACAAACGTACTACGAGCAAATATTTTTTTACCATTTGAAGACCCAATCAAGGCAAAAGCTTGTATATTGACTAAAAGAAAATTTAATCACAAAATGTAATATTTTTCCTGTTGTTTTTTCTTACTTATAGTAATAAATTGCTGCAACTAAAAAATCGAAGTCCTTTGAAATTGGTAACACTTCATATCGTTCACCCTGTATATTCTAAGTATCTTCCAAAATTAGTAAAAACAAATAGATTAAGAGAAATTTCAATTAGTTGATTTGACCCGCATGGCTTTAGCTGACTCAGCTTCATATTAGATAAAGATTTCCACCTTTCGTTGTACATATTTTAAGTATACTAATTGTATTATAAATACACACTCGAAGTATCTAAGCGGTATTACTGTTATTAGTATTACATATATTATACTTTAAATACACACACTCACAATTACAGTAAAATGCACTTTTGTAGGTGCAAAATTACTTAAATGATACATAAATAATGTATAATACTGTATTATAAATATCTAAGGTTTAATTGTATTTTTCTATTAACTTTTTCCAGGAGCAACCTGCATTATATGATTACCACTAGATGTTATACTGGTATTTATACCAAGCAACAACAGACATTGGTCTATTAAAGGATAAACTAAACTTTCCTCAAATTTTTATCCCATATTTGACCACAATATGATTTCATGATCAAGGTTGATTCGCAAGAGCTGGCATGAATGGAATGAATTTCTTGCAATGGGTAAATCCACAAGACTGTAACGAGAGTTACCAATTCTTTCGTATGTTTTAAAATTAATTAATTAAAGTTGAGTTTCCGTACGTCTAGCCTAGCCCTGTAGGTAGACATGTGGACCCTTAAATGTACTTAATTAATATGAAAACATACAAAAGAATTGGTAACTCTCGTTACACTCTTGTGGATTTACCCCAATGCATTACAAAATTGATTTAAACAGATTTTTTATATACACATAACATTTAACAACTTTGTAGTAAATTCTGACTTTATATTAAAAATTGTAATATTTGTATCATTATACCAATTATTTCTATTTATCAGACAGGTCCCATTTTGTGCCTATACTGTAAACTATACCCGTTGTAAAAGTATAGATGCAAAAACCTATCTACCTACAGCCATTTTGATATCGACTCGCAGATTATTTTTGTCATTTGATCCATTCATCCCAGCTATTATGAATCAACCTGTAGAGAAATTAGTTCCGACAAATCCAATAGATTGACCAAATTAAATTAATTAGGGGCTAATACATTAGGGTGCCTTTCCACCAGAACAATGATGTGGATGCGTTTGATATCTACCAATCGCAGCTAAGCAGTGTAGGTACTACTGTGTCATGTACTACGCAGCGTAGTACAGTCACCACATGGGAATGTTGAGCCACTTGGCAATGGATGCAATTTGGTCGTGTAATATTATGGGTTCGGTATTTTTCGTTAGTAGGCACGATCGCGACATGATCGATGTTCCCCGATGATATGTCAGTCAAATACGAATCTTTGTTGCGTCAAAATTTCATTATGTCAAAACTAGTTGAAATAATAAAAATTTCTTCGTCTAAAATCTGAAATCGAATTGGAGATCAAAAATGTAAACAAATGGGATACCACCACAAAAAAATAATTGCGACAGGTGGGTAATCTAAAATCATTGAAATACTTATTTAAAAAATGCGTATTTACAGTCACTGACTGTACGTATATTTTTTAATTATTCTACTAATTTTGAATATAAAACATTATATTTTTAATAATATATTTGTCTAGTTTTAATAAAATGTAAGGTTAATAGGTTAATTTATACTACTGGCAATGATTAGCAATGGTTAGACATTTGGTTCGCAGTTATAACGATAACTAGTT
>JALPQI010008456.1:0-57259 GCA_025490895.1 Thaumatotibia leucotreta | reverse complement strand
TATGAGTTGGCGCACAGGCTGATATTGAGAAAGAATTAGTAATCTCAAAGATCTATCTACTTATACGAGTAGCAAGCTTTCGAGTATCGATTTCAAGCATGAGGTTTGAAGCACTAAGTGGCTGTGGTTACCTCAAAACCGCATTCATACTGCTGTGACCTGTATAGTTCCATATAGTATGAGTAAGCATCATGCATTCGTATATGTACTTAGTGAGGACACAAAAAAGAGAAATTTTATCTTTCTTGAACGCGTATTTTCCTATACACGAACATAAAAAAATGGACATCGAGATTAAGAAAGAGGATAAGTACCACTTTTACATGCATAAAATGCAACTTAAATGTCATATTCAATAACCTCCCTTCTACTACCTCCCTCCCTCCCTCCCTTTTCTACTAAAACCCCAATTCATGAATACATTTTTATATACTAGTTATCGTGCTATAATAGAGAGCTTTTCAATCCAGTACCGTGTTTAGGCCACGAAGTTTGCTGAGTGGCCTAAGTGAGATACGAGATTGAAAAACTTGATTATAATTATAACACGTACTATACTTTTTCTACGAGTCGATAAAAATAAGTAAACAAATCTAAATAATGATATAAATACGCCGAAACGAAGTGCAGATCCTAAGGTGGCCGCTCGTTGATGTCTTTTTGCTGGCACGCGATTGGTCAAATTGATTATACATAGTTGCCTACAGCATTGCATAATAATTTCATTAAAGTTGAGTAGCGAACTCGGTGTAAATGTATATAATATCATAATAATTTTGTGCGCATAATCTGAATTCAAATATTACAGTCGATGAGTAGAAAAAGAACTATCAAAGAATATTATTCGATTCAAGCACTGAGTCAATTCAAGCACCGCGTGGGTAAGTCATCTCACAGAGTCGTCGTTAAATGTCTTACGATAGTATAAATTCAGCCACTTGGCCAGTAAGATCGGGTCATCAACTGAGGTAATCTACTGAAACAGCGTATACATCTTCGTGTTTCTCAATACACGCTACAAGAAAATAATTGTGCGTCTCATTACGAGAGCCGATTGTTACTAAAATACACGACTACAATGGATATTGCAGTTTTTGTGAGGTCAGTTAATTGCACAGAGGTTTGATATGTTTAGAAAAACATGTATTACAATACTACATTTAATTATTCTCATTTCACATCATCAGTTCTTGCACTGCATTTTAAATATAAAGCTTATTTGTTATTAATTTATTTATACTGTGTTATACTTTTAAAATGATATGAAACAGGTAAATGGTCTGGCCAGTCTGCGTCTGGGATCCGAAACATAAGTAACAATTTGTAACTCAGTCACAGTTCACGACGATCTTTGTTACAAAGGCTGGTAAAGATGTTATCATTCGGGATATTAATTGTACTTATACCCATCTATTTACAAGAAACTTTAAAAAAGCTGGCCGAGATCACTAGTGACCGAACAGCTGGACAGAGAAAAGTTTTCTCGCACAATGAAAGCATTGCGATAAGCAACGAGAAAATGCTGCCTGCATCCTCGGCACCAAACCAAAGAAGTCCAGTTTCTTACTTAGTTTTTTTGTATTAATAAAAATTTATTGGAATTTAAAGGATTTTTATGTATATAAGAATCTTAGCTATTCTTATATATAATATTTTCTTCGGTTACCGCGAGGATTACTCATGAAATAAAACTATGAAAACGGATAAACTCGCGTATATTAACTAATTTTAACTTCATTCCGACGTTTCGAACACTTTACAGGGTTCGTGGTCTGCGGATGACTGACAATGGAGGAAATTTGATAGATCTACCTCCATCAAAATAAGAAAGATAAGTACAAAACTACCCACCAAAGAAAAATTACTAAACCACAGACAATAAATTTTAAGGGTGGATGTACATACAAAATTTTGCAAATTAAGCTAGTTATTCATTACAAATATTTTCAGAATGAAGACAAGAGACAAAATAAATAATCTACGCCGGTTCTATCCCTACGCCACTGCCTGAGAAGTATTTCCTTCCTTTGTATGATTGTATTGTTAGGAAGGTATCCCAAAATTGGGACCGGCAAGAAACTCAGCGGGACAACTCTTTTCAAAAAACATTTGTAGTACATCTTAAGATCATCATGCATTAAACCAAAACATACAATTTTGATTAATAAGGAAATTTAAAATAATTTTGAAAAAATGTTGCCAGTACTAAAAAGGGGGGGGAATGGTCACCACCGCCAAATACATCAGCCTCACGGTTTATGTCTAGACTGTTCCTTTATCAGATGAACAACTGGATCCCAAGCTGGTGGTAGAGACAAGCTTCTTTCCATTCTATTAAAGTTTGGATATTTCATTATCTCAATAGCCTCACGCAACATTCTAGGAATGTTTCTCTTCTCCTTAACGAGAACCAAAGGCTTGTCAAACTTAATAGAATGATTCGGTCCATCACTGACATGCTCCCAAACCGCAGACCTATATACCTGAATAAATATACCTTAATATTCTTATATACCTGAATAAATGTTTACATTTTTTTAATAACAAGAACAGCAGAGCAGAGCAGGGTAAACGGAGAAATATAAAGCTCCTATTGTAAATAATAATAATAAATTAAATAGGGCGACCAATTCATGCACATTGTTACTTAGGGGGCGTACGCTATAAATTGTAGTGGTATTTTTCATTAAATGTCGCATTTTAGGTAGTAGCGGTATATAATCTATAATTTAATGTGTAAGTAAAGCTATAATTTTATTATGTTTAGATATTAAGGGTTTTATTTTAAGTGGTTCCAATGTCTATAATTGTGATTTTAAAATTAAGTATTTTTATTGTAATTAGGTATTTTAATTTTGTATAAAAAAATTTTGACATACGTTTTATAACATTAAATTATTTGAATTTGAATTTGAGCTGATTCAATCAGGAAGAAGTAATTCACTCTTTACCATGTAAGTCGTGTTCACTTGTTTATCAGTTTTTTGGCATTTATAAATCTATCGAGAATTTGATTGATGGCTTCCAATTTCAAATTTAAACAAACAGTAATATCGTGACATAAACGAAATTATGTATTACGAGAACAGTCACGATAAAAATCGTGATCAGGACGATCTTGACATATACAATGGAAGCACTACACATCCACAAAATTAGGTACGATTATGAACTTTGGATGAGCTAGAGAGATAAACCGCAAAATCTTGAGGTAATTATTTTATCGTGACGGCTTCCGGCAACAGGTTAACGGCTTGTGAATAATCACATAATGCACTTTACAAAAAATGCACTCAACAAAATATACAATGGCGCCTGTTCTATGTACAGTACATAGAACATAGTTAGTACATAATATTATAGCTATTTACTTCGATAAGAAACGCAGTAGTTGCCGTGTGGTGTCGGCAGTAAGAATACATTTGTCACCACCCCAACTCTTCCCGCGGGTGCCGTATGAGTCGACTAAGATATTGAAGTGTCACTGGCTATTCTTTGATAGAAGATTGATGATGGGCAGCAGTGTCATCATAGTGGACATATTACTGCGATCGCTTATCCGCTTGTCCAGCCTGGCGATTATGGGCGTTTGCCTCCTAATGCATCTATACGCATATTTAATAGGGGAGGCCTACGTCCAGCAGTGAGCTGAAATAGGCTGATGATGTGTGATGTGAAATAGTTAGTTATCTGTGGTGGATAGTCCTTACATTATCTAAGAAGGTCGGGGTCCTAGCTGCACATTCGGTAAAGGGATTTATTTGTGTGCTTATCACAATTTTTGTTCTGGATAATACAGACATATTACCCTGCCTAGTATTATCCAAAACAATAACCGTGATATAAATACGCGATAATAAATACACTGTTATAGATATGTCGCCACTATGTAGCTACCAATTTAAGGCAATGCCTCATTGAGCTTTTTATTGAGCCCAGAGTCCTGGACTAGATAATTTTATGTATAGGTATCATGAGACAGATATCTATGTATTTATTACACATGGTACAGTACATAGAAGCGGTTACATTCGAATACTTTAAAACCTCTACAAATATGAAACTGACATTCATAATTTTGATTGTAACCTTAATTTTATATGTATTTATTCATTGTAGTTCGTATTCATCATGCAAATATTTTT
The DNA here is from genome assembly GCA_025490895.1 of Thaumatotibia leucotreta. Taxonomy (NCBI): domain Eukaryota; kingdom Metazoa; phylum Arthropoda; class Insecta; order Lepidoptera; family Tortricidae; genus Thaumatotibia; species Thaumatotibia leucotreta. The sequence goes on along the minus strand of JALPQI010008456.1, from coordinate 53,114 downwards.
GAGTCGCTATTTTACACATACTGTCTTTCATGTCGTAAATTGACATGAAACTGAATATTGTCATTGATATTTTATTATGTTTCAAAAAATATACTTGGAAATACTTAAGGGTTAACTCCGCATAATCTGTGAACTATTTTACTAAACAGGGAGTTGCAAAACGTTTTAACTATTCGGTGTTAGTCAAGATTCAAGCGGCAACCTCGGCAAGTTTCGTGGGATGGGTAAACTTGCTATCGAGCTACTATGCAACCATAGATGTATAGAATATTACGGATTACCCATCCAAATGCGATCCATTGTAAGCCGGCGGTTTGAAAGAGTGAGTTTCGTTTCGACTAACACTGATAGATACAGTATAGTTGGATAGGTAAAATTTTATAAAGGTACTCATTTGTTATTTTTTTATTTATAGTATAATTTTAAGGATTATAATTTTAAAATGCACTTGGATATACTTAAGGGTTAACTCCGCATAATCTGTGAACTATTTTACTAAACAGGGAGTTGCAAAACGTTTTAACTATTCGGTGTTAGTCAAGATTCAAGCGGCAACCTCGGCAAGTTTCGTGGGATGGGTAAACTTGCTATCGAGCTACTATGCAACCATGGATGTATAGAATATTACGGATTACCCATCTAAATGCGATCTTACAATGGCCGGCGGTTTAAAAGTGCGAGTTTAAAATTTTAAAAAGGTTCTCATTTGTAATTTTTATTAATTAGTATAATTTTGAGGATTCTAAACGGAGTATTAATTTATTTTCATGTTGTTTAGCTATTTAACATTACATTTTTAAAATCTATGTACGTTTCAAAATTTTCCTATGCATGTACTTACCTACTGGCCACAAACAAGAACAGCATAAAAACATAAAGAGGAATTATTTTGACAGTTGCGTTGTTGTCATTTTATACTTCAATAGCGTAAAACTGTTGTAAAACTTTTTACAACCTGCATAAATAAAATAAAAATGATACGTAATCCGTTTTGTAGGACAAATATTATAAGAGTCACTATGTCTTTTGGGATATTAAATTCATAAATTAACAATAATATAGGTATTATGCATGTATGAAAAATACATGCAAGCAATGCATGTATCAAAAATTGTAACCAATAATACTGAATTGTTGATATGTAGGTACGTACCGTATAATATAAATACGAAGAGACTTTTGCTTTTGCGACAGAGCGTTCGGAAACATCTTATAAACGCTATTTAATTTAAACGTTATTGTATTGTTGATAGGGTCCTTCTTTCCGTAGTTTTTAGTATAATTGTCCAGTCGTTTAATCGATGACGGCGATTGGCGACTATAAACTGGCTACGTATTTAAATAAGCGAGACTAATGTTTTACGAAACCATCATAGCTGCGGCCTCCAGTTGATCATAATCTAATACAAAATTAGACTATCTATGTACTACGTAGGCGATTCAAAGGGACGACATCTGCGACGCGATTCGATGCGACGAAGTCACGAATATTATACGAGTATGCGATATGATGGCGTTGTCCTGCGTGCAAGCGAAAAGTCCAATCGATAGGATATTTCAATAAACAAAACGACACACTATTCAAAGTCAAAACATTCCTTATTCAAGGAAGCCTATTAATAAGCATTTTCGAATCGTCTGACACTATCAAGAGAGAAAAAAAATCTACTATTAGGTAAATCCACAAGACTGTAACGAGAGTTACCAATTCTTTTGTATGTTCTCATATTAATTAAGTACATTTAAGGGTCCACATATCTATCTACAGGGCTAGGCTAGACGTACGGAAACTCAACTTTGATTAATTAATTTTAAAAGAATTGGTAACTCTCGTTACTGTTTTGTGGATTTACCCTATTGGTTCTAACCCTACACCGTTCTTGAGAAGAACCAGTAAGAAACTCAGGTGGACTTATTTTTTCAAATTTCAATTCGAGCGTCGCGTTTCTATCGCGCGAAAATATCAAACAAACTGATCGCATTCGCATCGCGTCGCGTCGCGTTAGGATACTTGTTCTGTTTATACTGGTTTGTCAGCATTCGACTCTGCAGAATTTCGTAGATGTTAATGAGATTACCGATCTCGGATTACAGTGGGCATATAACGATGCTGGATTACAATATTTGGTATGTAATTGACCTTCAATTTTACAACTTATCACAACTATTCTTGGAGGCTGCTGTTGCCACACCGGAGGCTTTTGACATAATGGAAACTGGCAACTTTTGCAACAAATGTTAGTTCTAAGATAATTGTTCTATTTGCATTTTATTTGATTGTGAGAGTTTTGACTGTAGATGATATTTCTGAATTTCCAGGACTGTTCTACAATTTCGACGCTATACTTAATCAACCTCAGATTTACAACATGTCAATTCATGGAAATGTCACCTTTCGTTCACTCTATATACGGGCATTTTTCCCAGCAAGCAGGCCTGTCCAACTGGCGCGTTCGGTCCGAACTGTCAGAGCCACCCCGGGGAGGCCAACAGTAGGGCCTCACGGCAAGCGGTGACGCACGTCGCGCACTCGCGAATGTTGTTTGTCGAATATCTACGTACTAATTCAACCGCTGTCAGAAAATTGATTATAACAATGAACAATAAAAATTAAAAAAAAAACAATATAAGAAAGGTAGTAATTCAATATTAATATTATATATTTTTTTAAAAGAAAGCAACCTCATTTTTCAGAAAGGGTATGAGTTACGCGATAGAAAGAGATCGCACTTCTACGTGACATTTAGCGTTGCGCGGTGGGAATTTGAACTTAATAGTATCGTAGCAAGAGTAATTATTTCTTTAAAAGGGTTTTTTGGAGATGGTTTTCTGTACTTGTACTAATATGTCGTCGGTTGACAAGCAAAACCCCCTAAGAAACAAATACCTACCTACTTGAAATAAAGCTCTTATCTCAGTTCTGGCTTAATACTGACATAAGAGGTTGCTAAGAGTAGTGACAGTTTTTATAGTGAGTTTTGCTTGTCAGCCTACGATGTATTCTGTGCAGTACCTAAGCTAAGTGAATATTGCAGATACGAGATTGTGTAATTTCAACGGCGAATTGGTACCTACTTGTAAAGTGTGAAATATTTAGTTAATGGAATGATACCTACCACCTTGACACAAAACGTAGTGCATAATACGCATATCTAATATTAACGTATTACAATTAGTTATAAAACCATGTATACACATGTCGATAACAGGAGGTAAGGCTTAGAATTAACGTAGGTAACTATAAAACACGTAGGTATATTATACTCGTAAAAATTTCAACATATGTTTACAAGACACATTTGCTTTTAGTTTATCGTTATCATCCGAGTGTAACCGAATAATGTCTGTGTATATGAATACTCAAAAAATGTAAACAAACTTAAAAACTTGCATAATTCCATAATCACTTTTAAAACACAATCTTGGGTTTATAAAATACTAAACCTTGAGTTCACATAATATTTTAGTTCAAATTATTGATACCTATATGTTAATAACGTAATAAAATATTTTAAAATAAAAATAAAACCACCTTCAAAAAATGGCCCGAACTAAAAATTAAAAAATAATTTTAGTTCCTACTTCTTAGGATTTCCTACCCAAACCTTTTACCCTATTCATTGAAATAAAATATTATGGCTAGGTACGCTACAGATTTCTTAGAAGTCGGTGCCAAGCCAGATACGTTCATAGGTATATATTAGATAGAGCTTTGTAATTTACTGTCCTTATTCCGATTATACTTTTATCAACAGAATGATCTGCCTCAGTAATTTTGATGAAAGCATAATCGGAGTGACAGTAAGTTACAAAGCTCTTTCAAATACTTATACTCGCGAAGTGAACATATTTGGCTTGGCACCGACTTCTAAGAAATCTGTAGCATACCTAGCCATAATATTTTATTTCAATGAATAGGGTAAAAGGTTTGGGTAGGAAATCCTAAGAAGTAGGAACTAAAATTATTTTTTAATTTTTAGTTCGGGCCATTTTTTGAAGGTGGTTTTATTTTTATTTTAAAATATTTTATTTTTGCTTTTTAGTAGTGTAATTTATATGAAATCGTTATGTAGTATGCTCTAAATGCTTATAATTAGAATGTACTGCACTGTAGTAGGCCAGAAAACCTGAACTGGCTAACTTATATGAATACAACAAACAGTCTGTGCGATATTCAAAGAATTATCCCATTATCAAGGAGATATGTATATCTCCTAGATGATACAATGTATTGTATCATCAGTAGGTATGAATAATTTCAAAGATTTTAGGTAACAGCCTTTAGCATGCCTATATTATTTAAAGAATCACTAACCGCTAACCAACATGTCATAACTATTAAGCAAACACTTGAATAGATCTCGAAAATGTATAACAGTTGTTATGTTCAAAGAATTATTCTCCAACTCCTAATCGTTAAGGAGCTATACCTTTCATCATCAGCTCACCAACATGAGACTATGACTACCTAAAGGCAAATACTCGAATAGCTTCCAGAATACACAAAATATGTTATATTTAAAGAATTATCCCCCAACTCCTAATCTCTAAGGAGTTGTACCTTCCATCATCAGCTCACCAACATGAAAGGATGACCACCTAAAGGCAAATACTCAAATAGCTCCCAAAATACACGAAATATGCTATATTTAAAGAATTATCCCCCAACTCCTAATTGCCAAGGAGTTGTACCTTCCATCATCAGATCACCAACTTAAGACGTTCATGACTGGACGTAAATACTTGACTAATCTTCGAAAATAAATGAAAAATGTCATGTGTGCCTACAACATTTGAAGAGTTCCCTCGATTTCTCCAGGATCCCATCATCAGATCGGGATTCGGTGACAATGGGACCAACTAAAAGGTATACCCTTTCATACAAAAAAATAATCTTCCAAATCGGTCCACGCGTCTTCGAGTAATCGGGGAACATACATAAAAAAAAAGATTTCGACGAATTGTAAACCTCCTCCTTTTTGAAGTCGGTTAATAAAAATATATCTGCGAACGTGTTTCACGATATGTGTCAAAGACGTCAAATGCTATGGAATGTCAGCCATATTTGTTTGTTTTTTAGATTCTACTGACGATTGGTCAGGCCGTGTGGTGACGGCAGTAAGAATACATATGTCACCACCCCAACTCCTCCTGCGGGTGTCGTAAGAGTCGACTAAGGGATTAAACACAGAATAAAATTTTTCTGTTTTGTGGGATTAAAGTCCATTTCAAGTCCTATTTGATAAAAGATTGATGACGGGCAGCAGCGTCATCATAGTGGACACGTTACTGCGATCGCCAATCCGCTTGCCCAGCGTGGCGATTATGGGCATTTACCTCCTAATGCGTCTATACGCATAGTTAATAGGAGAGGCCTACGTCCAGCAGTGGACTATCATAGGCTGATGATGTGATGTATGTGACGATTGGTTTATATTTAATCAATATGTACAGCCTATTCATCCTTAGTTGTCTTATTTAGAAAACAACTTTTTATCTCCAAAAAAATTTTACTACAAAATCTCCATGTTTATCTATACCAAGAATACCAGCAGCCCTATAGCCAAGATTCTTCTGCAATCATATACGAGTACGATAAGTCACGTGACCATAATAATGTATGGAAATGGTCGTACGAATATGTAATTCTCATACATCTATTACTTATCGCTTATCGTATACGATCGCAGAATGACATCTTGGCTTACCGAGTCCGTATTTATGCAAAAGGTATTTTTTCCAATGAGAATTGGGATTACTGTATTTTGAATCAAGGACATGGCAGTTTATGGCAGAAAACGTCAAATTTTAGGTTAGTTGTTTACTAGATAATACATGTATGGATAATTTGCATACGGTAAAAATTAATGAACTTTACACATTTCCTTACATCATCAACGGTATAAGGTAAATATAATTATAAATATATGCCCTTACGAGTAATGTACGATTTTTTATAGCCAAAAAAGTGAAAGGAGAGCAGTGAAAGAGTTTTCGGAGTGATATCATCTATCTACTGTTTTACTACTTACCTACAAGGAAACTTAAGTGTACATACTTAACTGTATCTTTATGTAGAAAGTAAAACGTTGACATGCTATTTATATTTACTGAACATATTTCACGAGTATAATCAATATTAAGTTGTTGAATGTTATTTTTTATAAAATATTTGTGTTTATTTTAATTTGGGGCAAATTCTCAATTATAATTTCTGAATTAAAATGTCTTATTCGTGTAATCTTAGATAGGTATATAAAAATAATAAATAAAATAAAATAGAGTTATATAAATTATATTATAAAATTTAGATGTCACTTACCTACCAACGAAAATATGCCAAGTCTACCAACACCAGAGGTGTGATTTGAACTCGCATCCTCAGCAAAAAAAAAATTTGTGTTTCATTATATTATGTACAAAGTTTTACTAATCTAATTCCTTGTTTGCACTAGGGAAACATCATTCACTAGAATCACTAGTATGATTTTTAATCACTAAATTAAAAATTTAAAAACAACTAACTTCAATCGATTTCTCCAAGATCCTTCCAAGAGTTTCCTATCATCAAAACCTACTTTCTGAATGCAAATTCTTGTAAATGAATGAAAATTACCAAAAGCGCCATAGATTAACGTATAACATTTGAAGAGATCCCTCGATTTCTCCAAGATCCCATCATCAGATCCCAACTTGGTGCCAACGGGATCATCTCGGGGTTATACACGGTCGATCACAAAAATAAAATTTAAAATCGGTTCACGATTCTCGGAGATATCAGTTACCTGATAGGTATCTCCGAGAATCGTGAACAATCGTGAATACATACAACAAAAAAAATCAGTTGAATTGAGAACCTCCTCCTTTTTTGAAGTCGGTTAAAAAGGCAGGTTAACATTTTGGTTTAAAAAGTTTTAAAATGTTTGTGTTCATTTTGATGCTTTGGTCGGATTAATTACGTAGTTCGCATAAAATGTTTTTAACCCTAGATTTTACGTCGACGAAGCCACTTTTTAGAAGTTATTCAATTAGACTTATTTTCGGCGTCAACTTGAAATAACTAAAGTGCATGTTAATTTTATTATTCATTTATTTAATACTATAACTTGGATTCATATATTATAGCATTCCAGATACTTTTTATATAATTCGGTTTCCTTGTGTTATGTACCTATGTATATACTTATATTCCTTATAGTTAGACAAGTATTTCTTACAGGAGTAGGTATTAGTTTTATACCTATACATAAAATCATGTAAGTATTATGAATTATGAAATAATAAATATTTATGCTCATTTCATCAATTTCATCACATCATACAAATGTAATTAATTGCCTTCACCGTTATTCGAACCTACGATCACGAACTGCATAGCTGCCGTGCAATTCCTAAACCACAGTAACTGCCAATTTTCCGATTTTTGGTTTATTGGTGATCTATAATCAGCAAATCAAAACGCATAATCCCAATCGATCGGTTTTCAATTTGGAAAACTGGAACATGGAAACCCGAAATCCCAAAAGCAGTAAGTGACTAGTTTTTCCTGCACAATGCAATATAAAACGCAGTAAAATGGTCTACGGCTACGGTTTTTGGGCTGATACTGCCTAAAACGCAGTACAGGTGTAGATTTTTATGATTTTTAGCATGTAAACTGATAGTATCTCGTTTATAAAGAAACTAATTAAAACACAGTATACATTTTTTATGCTAAAAGTGTTGTACTGCGTTTCCAGTTTCATAGATTAATATGCATAATTACTAGTTAAGACGCAGTAGGAATAAAATAACGATATTTACAGCGGTACGCTACCTTTCAAATAAGTATCGTATTGCCATCTTAACTGCAGTAACAAGTTCATTAATGTACACATTATGCTGTATGTTGTATTACTTTCAATAGCAATAATACTAGCTAAATGACAGTAGCATCCCAAGGGGTTGCAGTTTAGGCAGTATTTTCAAGTTATTTGACTATTTTAACTGCATTTCCCATTGGAGGCGTCACGTCCAAGAGCTTTAAATTCCAGAAAGGAGTACGACAGGGATGCATTATATCTCCCATTTTATTTAATATATATGGGGAATATATAATGCGGCACGCCCTTGAAGACTGGGAGGGTGGTGTGAAAATCGGAGGAAAACTTATTTCGAACCTGCGCTACGCGGACGATACCACCCTCCTTGCATCGTCCGAAATGGAAATGGCGGAACTTATCAAACGTCTGGAAGAAACCAGTCGCAGACTGGGGCTCGAAATAAATACAACAAAGACGAAATTGATGATAGTGGACCGTTTTGATTCTGAGCAGCGCTCCGGGGCATTAGACGCTTACGAAACAGTAAACCATTTTCAGTACCTAGGATCAGTAATCACAAATAAAGGTACCTGTGAACCAGAGATACGCAGACGCATCGGAATGGCTAAGACAGCAATGACCCAACTCGACAAAATATGGAAAGACAGGAACATTTCGAACAGCACCAAAATACATTTAATCCGCACACTAGTCTTCTCCACCATATTCCTTTATGGTGCCGAAACCTGGACGCTGAAAGCCGCTGACAGACAGAGGATCGACGCTTTCGAAATGTGGTGTTGGCGCCGTATGCTAAGGATTCCGTGGACAGCCCACCGCACAAACGCCTCGGTCCTCAAAAAACTCAAATTGGAGAACGCCCAACGTCTGTCCTCTATATGCCTACACCGGGTTGTCACCTATTTTGGCCATATCGCTCGAAGGGGGGGCCGATAATTTGGAAAAACTAGTGGTAACGGGAAAGGTTGAGGGCAAAAGACCTAGAAGACGAAGCCCCAAGAGATGGTCAGACCAGATATCCGAACAGCTGGATCTTCCCATTACCACCGCGATCCATCAAGCCACAGATAGAAGCAGTTGGAGGCATATAAGCCGCAAGTGGAGTCACGATCCTCAGTAATGGGGGAACGATTAAGAAGAGAGAACTGCATTTAGACGTTTATTTTAAGTGGCAAATTCGAGTTAGTTCGATCTCGGACGTTCCTTGAAGAGGGCTTATAGTGATATCGTTAAAACATCCTGTTTAAGGTAGGAAAATAATTCTTGACCTATTTACAATTTAAAACAAACAAGGTGTCGTCTGTTGATAAACGAATAAAAACTTATATAGTTAAACACATAAAGGTATTATTACCTAATTATTAGGTTCTTAAAAGACAAAAAATAACCTTCTCTTTAGTTTGTTCACATTTAATTTTGCTATGCGAGTTATGGTTCATAGGCGGTATCATCTTATTAAGCAATGCCTAGCCAACAAATATCATCGTTATGTCATAATATTGTTACATTTCTTCTTGATTGCGGTACCTCGCCGTAACGTATGAAGTAGATTATACATATGAATTAAACGAATACCGCCAATACTGGTCAATAATCGAGTATTTAGAAATTTGTATTTACCTGTTTTGGGATTCGATAAGATTGCTACATACTTTTTGGTTTAAGTTTCTTATACGGTAATTCCGGCTGCATTTAACAAATTTATTTATGTTAGTTTAAATTCAAAGCTAAACATAAAATATAAACGTAAATTCTTAATCATTTCTTTAATGAATTGCTACAAAATATATAAGTTTTTATTAAATTAGTCACGGATATTTAAGGGACGTTAATTAACATCAAAACAGTTAACTTTCACAAGAAATAAAAAAACATGTTTTTTCGTGTTCATTTACCGAACAAAAAAGAATTAATCATCCCCTATGTAATATCATGTCAAGGTGTTTATTTAATACTGTCTGTCATGCCACGTCAATAGTAGTTTTTCTTAAAATGTTATTATGATTCGACGGCAACACTGTAAGTAGGTAGATTATTAAAGGCCTGCACAAACCAGCCGGCGATTCTAGCATTATGAGTTTTGACTAAAGAGGTTTCGTTTAATTATCTTATTAACAGGGTGCTTTAACGAAGCAAATTTGTTTCCTAGTTTTCTCCAAAAAAACATAACAAAACCTATAATGTGTCATACATAAATATACTCCAGAAGCGGAGTACTATTGTAGTAATAGGTCATAATTAATGACAATTTATTATCTTATAGGGTTTTGTAGTATAATATACAGTATTATAAAGACTTTTTGATTTATAAGTGACACAAATACGTAAGAAATTATATTAATTTAAATTAATCGTAGAAGTGCTACGCCATAATCAGCCGTGACCTTACTCATTGAAATCATTGTAAGGCTAAATATATTGTGCCATTTGTTATGATTACAACCGATAATGGTACCTGAAGTTGATTGTTATTTCATTGCTTAAGAAAATGTGGTAATAAACCTTAATTTTTGTCTAATTTTTGTATTACTGACGACAAATCCTTAAATAAACTGCGTTTTCCAAGTAACTTTTATATCCTTTTTTACTTCCTTCTGTTTCACACATTGGCATGAAACTTGATAAGCGTGTTTGAATTTCTTAATAATAAAGTTATGATATGCTGTTACAAAGTTTTGTTGTATTTTAATTACTTTATTAAAAAAAACTATATTTTACTGTTGTGAATGAAGTTCGTAGCAGGAAAATTCAATCAAAATACTAGTTAAATTACAGTATATTAGTCCCTTTTACTGCAGTTTAACCTGTAAAATGCCGCCTATCTCTATAAAGTACGCAAAATTTTTGCAGTAAGTGGTCATTTTACTGTGTCTTAATTAGTAATTGTTATATTTTTCCCTGTTTTTAAAAGCGCAGTACAAACACAGAATTTCGGAAAAACCACATATTTAATTTTAGAAAAAGCAGAAGCATGTATTTTTTAATTTATCATATTGTATGATTGAAATACTTCATTTTGCACTAAAAAAAAATCTCTTTAACTATCAAATCTTGGAAAATATATTACTTTAAAACCGTTTTTTGCTGTTATCTCAAAATCGACTTTAGTCAGTTACTGTGTTTTAGGAATTGCACGGCAGATAGGCAGGGCCCGGATTTTAAGTCTAACAATATTATTAAATTTATGAATGCAAGATTAAATTGCAACATTTGTTTTCATTTAAACAGACCAATCGTACGAATTAACGGATAAATGCGAGAATTTAGCTGCCGACCTTGCCTCAGATTGCGGAAACATTAACGAATCTAAATTAATTTGCATATTCCGAAAACCATTAGAAGATTTAGTATGTTACGTATTGCAATTATAAAGTTTTGGAACCTTCCGCGTTACAGATTTACTTAGTTTTAAGATGAAGTTCATTTTTTTATGTGACGAAGGTAGACAACTGAGATCTCAAACCACCTGATGGAAAGTAGTAACTGAGGCCCATGGACATAGCGAACAGAAAATCGCCTATGCGCTGCCTACCCTGAGGACTTAGATGGATTGCCTCTATCTATGCCAGTAATTACATCGGCTATCTTACCCCATAACCGAAACACAGCAGTGCAGACACCTGGTTTGATTTTTTTAATATACTGAGTCGAAACAGCAACTAAAAGCGTGACAGAGTGGTATGAAATAAAACAACGAAAAATATTTAGACCCTAGTCCCTAAATGTTGGTTTTTATGCCATTGTCATATTTCAAAACACTCCGTGATCATCTGTCATTTTTGTTACACAATTAGCCGGTGGGTCTCGTGATCTTGGCATTTGTTAATAAACAGAGATCGAACGAATGGGTGTCTTGTTCGCAATAATGTGGACATGATTCTAAAGTTGATTATAATATACAGGATTAATCAATCGAATCATCATCATATCAGCCAAAAGACGTCCAATGCTGAACATAGGCCTCCCCGCAAAGATTGCTACATCGACCGGTCCTGGGCTACCGCATCCAGCGGACTCCTGCGACCTTCACCAGATCATCAGTCCACCTTGTGGGAGGCCTACCCTTGCTGCCCTTCCGGTATCAATCGAATAACTTCTTGAAATTTGATTTCTAAGCAAGGTGACTGTTGACAGAGGTTTCATAGTTACCGATGTAAAATTTGTAATTTTCTGTATTCAATCAACTTTGGGGTCATGTCCATATTATTGCCAACAATGACGCCCATTTGTCTGATCTGGTTATAAATTAGGTATAGGTTTTGACATTTGTGTATCAAGCACGGATATCTATCTCTCTCTGAATTATGGTTAGATCATACCTACCTACTGTCTTCTCTACTATGATCACAGCATCAGTCTTGTCTTTTGAGCTAAAATAACCAGGTTGAGTTATGAACTATTAACTACAATACCTATGTATGTCCTATACGTATACGTATATGAGTACACTCATAGGAGCGGCAGGTATACGTAAGCATCGTGATGATCAAATCACAAATGAATTACCTAATCCTATCAATGAATAAATTTAGTTTTTGAGTGTAAAATTACAAATATTTTCGATTTATTCAATCGTGATAATATCACAAGGATATTATCCTTGTTGCCTTGATGTCAATAGTTTACTTGCAGCATTTTGCAAAGACAAACAAAACATGTAAGTAATATGGAGTAAATATGTCAAATTAGCTTTATAAACATGTTCAGGAGAATAGATTACAGTTTTTACTTGTGATTATTTTTGTCAAGTAACGAATAAGCACAATTACTTAATGGAAAATAGTCCAGCGACTGATAAGAAAATTACTGTCCTACAGGTTGAAATCGAAAATATGAAACAAGATAATTAAACTTCAATATATTATTGAATTTAAACAATTTTACCATCTTTCAAAATGAGAAACAAAACTTAGAACTTCCTTAGAAATGGCCAATCACACGTTGAACAGAATATGGAAGAGTTTCATTTTCTATCTTGTCTTCTTGTGTTTTTACAGTTGACCCCATAGTAAAAGATATTCAGAAGTAATCGAATCAATTATTATTGACTTGTATTACTCTATTGATTTCACCACGTAACAGGGTAAAGAACATCAGATTTTTTTCTCGAATCGGATGTCGGTTCCATCATAAAAGTTCATCAATACCTCAGAATGACCCTTTAAAATTTGTACCGTGGGTAAAAATCACCATTTATGTACATACATGTCAAGCTTTATTATATTAGGCTGCGTTTCCATCAGAGATGTGCGAGGATGTGTTTCCATCCAAATTACACCTATTAATGACTCGAGCGAGGTGTAATTTGTATCGAAACACATCTTCGCACATCTCTGGTGGAAACTCAGCCTGACAGATTATTTATTTATTTTATAGAATTGATGCGCATTGACAATTGCACATAACACAAACGAGGTCAAGGTAAACTATTCGAATCAACAGATACTCGTAGGTGTGTAGGTGTGTAGTGTCAACGTCCTAATTTTGAGCCCAAATTTTTGACAGTTCATCTTTTGTAGTCAGCCTCTTTAGCACAGTTGTAATGACCTTGCCTACGAAGCTGGAGGTTCCGGGCTCGAATCCCGGCAAGGGCATTATTTGTGTAATTATTTATCACAAATATTTGTTTCTTGGTTGTAATAGTCGTGGTTGTCTATGTATTTAAGTATCTGTAGGTATCTATGCATTATAATATACATCGTCGCTTGGTATCCATAATACAAGTCTTAATTATTGAGCTTACCGTGAGACTAGGTCGATTTGTGTAAGACGTCCTAAGATATATTTTTTTTATTTTTTCATAGGTATCTATTTAACACTAAGAATTTATATTGAATGTATCAGTTGCTAAGGTTAGTGTAAAAAACTTAGATTTATTTACCTACACAGATATTGTAAAGAGATAAAAAATATTGTAATGGTTAAGGTAAAAAATATTCGTGTCTTGTTTTAATATACAAACGATTTGTGTTAAAAACGCTATCCGATAAACGTGTTTCATTTAAATCATAAAACTTGTTTAAAGCTTCTAGTTTTATCAATAAGGCAATGGCAGTATGGACATAATTTGAATAGAATTTTAATAGCTTCTTCTGCTATATCCTAGTCATCCGCTATTTATTTCTATTTAGTATTTACCTGGTTTTCCTGAATACTAAATTAGAACACATCGATCTAGTACTAGATCCATAAATTTTCTTAAACTCACCTTGAAAATTATTTTCCCTCTTCCTTAAAACGTCAAACGTATCACTTTCACTAACACCAATTGTTTATGTTTATCATCACAGTCAAAGTCAACAGTAGTCTTGACACACAGTGCAGAGATCGTCAACTGGCGGCGCGCGCGCCTCCGACCAACTTTTAGAGGCGACTCGTCTGCTTTGCCACCACCGTGCCTTCAAAATGCTTACCATGAGCTACTGCGTTATTAACGAGGGCTTACTTTCTATCCATCCCGCTCGCACTCGCGTATTGGTGCGAGCGAGTCGGATGAAATAAATCTGCGTTAATAACGCGATGGCAGCTCATGGTACGGATACATGCGAACCGTTATCGCGCTAACCAGTTCCTTTATGCATTCGGAACTAACGCTGGGTTTACATGAGCTTAGTGACTAAGGCTTAGTTACTTTCACTATTTACAAAAGTGAAACTGCTTGGGTAGTACTCATCTCTTGTCGATTGACTGAGTAGTATGCTACCTAGTACTAAAATTTTTGTCACATTTGCCTTATTTTTCACGGTGCTAAATGCGATAATAGTAAAATTTCGACAACTAACGCGCAGCCCTTACAACCGTAGACCGTAATAGTCTATGGAAGGTTGCAAAGAAAGAGCAGAAGTAACAGACTATTTTTTTTGACCTGTCACCACGATAAACGGTGTGGGCAGTTTTTCTAAATTTTAATTCTAGTATCAATTATTATGCTCGTGTAAACCTACCTTAACACACACTTGACCCTTGGGCTACGTAGACCATAAAATTATAGCCTTTGCCATGCCATAGTGCCCCAAATACGTCAATGACGTCACGACTGACCATTGTAATAGTTTGTATGTAATTATTTCTAATAGTTACATATTATTACAGTCGTGTAACTATCAAGATTATTCCATTGTTTGTATATGCAACGATCAAAACTGTTTAGGACGGGGCGTGCAGATTACAAATCATTGGCAGGTTTATTAAAATTTGATATTATAATGATATTAAAATTTGTTTTCCTTTCTACAAAGGTCTTTTAAATTACAATTAATAGACTTAAAGTAATTTTAAGGAAAGTGTCTGAGTTATAATGATAATGACTATAACGGTTTCTCTATGTTTGTGAAAGAAACTTAGTCCATGGATACAAAAGGGTTAAGCGACAAAAGATCGAGTACGACACATTCTCCTTGCTTATACCGCTACCATAAGTTTGCCACCGCCGAAAAACTGCGCATTTTACTTACATGCATCCCGATCATACTGATTTAAGTCACTATTGGTGCAAGGGAGAAAGATATAAAATACATTACGTACACAGGTTATAAGGCCATCGTGGTAAGGTTACTGAAGCCAGTTTTGTCTCGCTTTCACGCATACTTTCTTTAGAGAGAGATAGTTCGACTGCTATAAAGGAATGGAGGGCGGCGACCTCACGCATTGGCATTCCTTTTCTGTTGACATATTTTTGCACATTGTAGCACACTATGGGTACCGGAGGAACAATGGACAGCGTTTTTTTACTGTTCCCGCCACACGACTTATTAATTTGGATTTATGTTAAGGTTCTTATTCAGAATCAGGAGATTTTTATTATTATACACTCAAAAGCAAATAATACGGACTACTTTTTATACAAAATACCTACTACAAAGACTATAAACATGTTTATTTCAAATAGAGTTTTAAAATATATATAGAATTAGTGGAATCCATTCCAATATGAAATTGTATCACTTCGTACATATAAAAAAAGTCCTGATAAAAAGTGTGCATTTTCCCTAGTCTACTGGAGTAACCCTGACCCGGGGTCGAACTCTGATGAGGGTATTTATTGGTGTGATTACATCACTATATAGGTGAATAATCACCAAATTTAAAAATGAAAATACAGACTTCAGCCGATTTCTCCAAGGTTCCATCATTAGACCCCGACTTGATGCCACATTGATATGATAATTATAATAGGTATGACAAACGGTTAAAACATGACTGCGCCTATGGCGATTATTGTAGTGCAAAATATAAGGAAATGTTGCCGCAATTATTATAAGGCGCTGATAGTTACTAAAGCTTAAGAATTGATTCATGGCATTCTCAATAGCAATAACATTCTCAGAGTTGAATTTACTTCCATGAAAATTAATTATAAATTCTGCGACATGTTACATTCTGCGAATCAAACATCAAACATACGCTAGGGTATCCCCCTATTCCCGCTCTAAATATTCATTTTGGAAAAAAATGCCAAATACAAAACAGAAACGTAAAATTTATACTATAACTATACATAAAATAAGTATTGCTTAAGGCTCAAAACAATGTAATTAGCTGTATTTCCTTGTTGTATCATCTATATTTGCTAAAACTCATTTTCTACTCATGATTTTCAAGAGAGTATCTTTCTCTTGAAAATCATGAGTAGAAAATGAGCTAGATTGTTTAGATTTAGCCAAATACCTAACAGAACAGGATATAGCCAAAATGCCATTCGCAAAGCGTATGCCGTAAGAAATTAATCAGAATGACGGATACGAACGGAAAGTCAAGTGATGATTTCCATGTTACATTCACGTTATTTGTCGTTTAAATCTGTCATTTTAATACAGTTGTTACTTTTCCAGGCGCGAATCTAAGCAATACACAGTTATTTATTACTAAGTTACCAAAATTCAATACTTGTACCATAAACCAGTTCAAAATACTATCATACAGGTACTCGCCTCGGTCTGCAGTATTATTTTAGCAAAGGAGGCGGACTTTGCTTGTCGCCAGATAAATAAATAAGTTCCCAACCACTTTGTTCCATTGTTGGCCAGAGGACGAAACTGGCCTGCGGTTGACAAACTTTGCAGACTATCTACTTTACTCTAGCTCGGGACATCTACTGAAGCGACGGGCATTTAATTCAAAAAGGACTTATACTTCTAGTATACAGGATAGTAACCAAAATACAGGTGATTTGTTTAAGGGTCCATTATTCCATTAATAATCGTATTATGATTAGAAAGACGTAGCGTGGGTAGGCCAGACAAGGTGGACCGATGACCTGGTGAAGGTCGTAGGAGTCCGCTGGGTGCGGGTGGCGCAGGACCGGTCATTGTGGCAATCTTTGAGGGAGGCCTATGTTCAGCAGTGGACGTCTTTCGGCTGATATGATGATGATGATGATGATCAGAAATGTAGGGAAAAATTGCGAATTAATAATAAAATAATACGTTTTCGTATGGAGTCGCGAAGTTGTTCAAACAGACCACAGAAAGAAAATTAAACGTCTTGTATAAATCAAACTTTACCTTTTTAGTCCTAAAACTAACTATTACAAGAATTAGACACAAACTTAGTATCTAAACATTAGCTCCCTTATTCATAAAAGTGTCTTAATTTAGCAAGCAGGTAAGCATTGTTTGTCCTTTTCGATCTTATCAATATGTCTACAAGAGGGAGAGGGAAAAAGAATGCTTAGCGTCTATCGATATGCATGCGCCTCGAGGCCTGAAGACTTACCTTACCGTGAACTAAGTTCGAAGTGATGCCTCTCAGTCGCACTTGTAAACTTATACATGAGCGTGATAGGGAGATGCCAGAAGTCCTACATTTGACAATTCTTGTAACAAAAGATTATGATAGTCACAGTGCTTCTTTATTTACACAGTTAGAATACAAGACATCTAGGTAACATACATGTATACATATATGGTGTCGATTGCTACTACCACTAAAACGGACGTGACTGAAATAAACTAAACGTATTAATACCTACATCTATTATTAGTGGTGAGTGACGTCACAATACCTACATCAACTTGGATAAACTACAGTCGCCATCAGATATATCGAAGAAGGGTGCTCAGCCTCATACACAACTCGTCTTTTTTTTATGTAACGAAGGTAGACAACTGAGCTCTCAGCCCACCTGATGGAAAGCAGGAACTGAGGCCCATGGACATAGTGACCAAAAAATCGCCTATGCGCTGCCTACCCTGAGGACAGATGGATTGCCTCTATCTATGCCAGTAATTACACCGAAAATATGTGTTATCATGGCGTTAGAGTGCTAATTCGGATATTTTTGTTTTTGAGTACCATGGCCGTTCCTACATAATTATCGTATGCTGATTGCACGTTCGTACGCATATACAGTCAAGCGCAAGAACATGTATTGAAAGAATCCTCTTGTAAATATGTTACGACGTTCTTATTACACAGAATTAAAGTGCACTAGGACATATTTTTATATGTACCTTATTTTGCCATTGACTGTACCTCTAATCGATGATATATTTCTACCTGCACACTACTGATCAGCTTTTGATTGGTAAATTAAATGCTTAAGACTTCAGTTCGCAAAATTATGGATGGCTTGGCCACGACATTGGTCTTAAGGTGCATTCAGACCAAACGAGCATTCGCTTTTCTATCCCCCACTCTACGAAATCAACGAATCACGATTTGTATAACGATCGAATTTCGTAGAGTAGGGTGTTAGAATAGCGAATGCTCGTTTGGTCTGAATCTCTGAATGCACCCTCAAGGTGCGTTTAAGCCAAAAGAGCATTCGCTGTTCTAGCGCCCGTTCTACGAAATCAACCAATCACGTTTTGTGTACCGATCTAATTTCGTAGAGTGGGAGGTTTAAACAGCGAATGCTCTTTTAGTTTGAACGCACCTTTAGGCGACCGACGGCGAGCGAATTCAGAAGTTGGAGCGAGAGGCCGAAATCGGAACTCCCTCTCGCACGGATGGTTTTCCGCCCCGCCTGTCGCCTTAGACCAATGTCGTGGCCAGGCCATTAGGGTTGAACATTTGAACAACAACTTGTGTGGAATGGTTCACCACTATCATCATCTCATTCTACCAATACTTCCTTTCAAACAAATTCACAACAATTACTATGCAGCCATTGATCTTTTTCACATCATCAGCCTGTGATAGTCCACTGCTGGACGTAGGCCTCTCCTATTAACTATGCGTATAGACGCATTAGGAGGTAAATGCCCAGCATAATCGCCACGCTGGGCAAGCAGATTGGCGATCGCAGTAATGTGTCTACTATGATGACGCTGCTGCCCATCATCAATATTTTATCAAATAACGGTTAGTGACACTTCAATCCCTTAGTCAACTCTTACGACACCCGCAGGAGGAGTTGGGGTGGTGACAAATGTATTCTTACTGCCAATATATTATCAATACAGCAGAATTTATAACGGCCATGCATGTGATGCATGGAACAACATGCAGAAACATGCATACATTGGATTAAATGAGTTGCCCCCCTAAATACTAAATACCCAGTCCAGTCTGTATTTTGAAATGTTGACAATAGCAAGCATTATTAGCAAACTGCTTAGAGCTCATAAATGATATTTCAAAATTCATCAGAATATACAAAGACTATAATAGATCATTAAGATAATCTAAAGGAAACGCATTTTCGTAACAATAATAAACTCAAAATTATCTAGATTGTTAGCACCTCTTTAAGTCTGGCGTCTTAATCTAAATACAAATCTGTTTTATTACCGTTTTTAAATTCGTGTTAAGTTTGTAGGAATAAAATAGTTATACAATTTTCGTTGAATATTTTTCGCTCATATTTTTTTCAAGCTCCTTGGCAGTAAATAAATGCATTAGGCACATACAATGCTAGTCTTTAGCAACTTTGACATTCACATAAAAATCAAGAACGTTTTTAACGTAGCCGAGTCGTGATCATTCATTAGGATCCATACAACTCGACACAGGAGGCTTTTTATGTTAGTCACGAGTTGATGGGACAACTTTATATACCTATAGGTATATGTTACCTGTACCCATATAATATGTATGTTCATCAAATACATCCTCGGTAGGTACTTAATATTTCTATTTCGTACAGAAAGCATGCATGTAAGTAGTACATATTATGTATGTTAATAAAAAAAACGTATCGTTGTCTTTGGCACCACGCCATCTAGTGGCGATCTTGGAAAACAAACATTGGCAAACATAAATGGTCTCCCGTTTAGTGATTATATTCTCGCGGAGTTAAGAGTT
Source organism: Thaumatotibia leucotreta (assembly GCA_025490895.1). NCBI lineage: Eukaryota > Metazoa > Arthropoda > Insecta > Lepidoptera > Tortricidae > Thaumatotibia > Thaumatotibia leucotreta. The sequence goes on along the minus strand of JALPQI010008456.1, from coordinate 33,045 downwards.
GAAAACGGGTTGATAATTCTTGGGTATCGTGATGTTACATGGAAAATTGTGAATTTAAATATATTCAACAATTTACTAAATTATTTAAGCATATGATGTAAGCTGCATAACAAAATGTTTAATGCTTCGCTTTCCATTCGCATTAGGTATTTGACTATTTAAATCATGAATGTACCTATTTTAGAATAGCACATTATGTGGTCGGCCTCTCCAGTGTGCAAAAATCTCATAGCCTTGTCATTGTCATTTGCCCAATTAATAATGTTTTATCTCCCTCAATGCCATACTAGTGTTATGACTTTGAATACAAGATTAAATACTTAAATGTTGTTTTTTTTTTTCAGGTAAGTAACGCAAGTGTCGTCGGAAGAAAAAATCAGGATGACGGTCGGTCACATTTGTAATGTCACATTTTTTATGTTATGATGTTAAATTCTGCCTAACAACTTTTGGCAATAAAAAAGACGGCATAATTATTCCAATTTTCTATAAGCGAAGTAATTGTGAGAACTCAAATCAAATTATTTTTCCCCAGTACTCACACTACTTAATACTATGTAAATTATAAATATTGGATGGCATATACCAAAGAAAAAACGACCAAGATGGGAATCGAATCGGTGATGACTGCACTGCTCGGCCACTCGGTCTTTCGATTCCCACCTCGGATGTTGATGATCTTAATCGTTTTTTCTTTGGTATACCTATGACATCCAATATTTATAATTTCCATAAGCGGTCAAAAATATAACTACTTTTTTTATTTGCCAACTCTTTCTACTTCCAAAGGTCGTTGGACAGAGTTTGTACTTTCGTAACACAGTGGATCCGATGTTGATTTTTGTTTTGATTAAGCCCTTATCTATGTATAAAAAAATACGTTTTTTACGTAGTAAGTAGTAAGCGTAAGGCTGAGTTTTTCTTAAGCCAGCTACACACGCCCTGTATTTGCGTGTTTAAGCAATTACCGAAAGACTCGACTAAAATATCTGGTTCAAATACTTGAAAAGGCAAGATGTCGTGTCATGATACACAATTGCCAATCACACATGCTCTATTATGCCTGCACAAGTGCACATTTGCACAAAAGCTTGTCCTTTAATTTATAGGTTGAATTATTTTCAGTAATTTTTGATATATTTTCCTCATCATAAGCACTTTACAATTGGCTATAGAACTCTACAGTGAGTAGGTAGGTACTATATTGGCATGCAACATTGAAAGTTAAATTCTGATTTTCATTTGGAGGTAGGTACTTCAATTTTTAAAAATGTATTTATAATTTTAGGCAGTGATTTTATCCGATAAGTGAAATCAATACGTTTTATCAATTTTGTCACGTGATTGGCATCTGTCTGAATATAAAAAACCATTACTTAAATTCCATTCAGTCAAAAATGTTTTAACCCATTTTTTAAACAGGTTAAGTGCATCACTATGCACTAGACTTAATTAAGAAGTTTTGTGTTCTGTAATTAAACGATTGGTTGTTGTTAGAATCAAATTGGTCTTATTGGTTAATGTGATTACCGATTACCGAGTCCAGTAATAGCATGATCTATAATTGGTGTAGACTTGTTCAGATAATTTATTAAATCTTTTGTTATTGTCACTGACCACTGAGCGACCACTGACCATTAAATCAATTATGTAGGAGGTTTTTGTATTTTTCTAGTTTCGTAGAATTACATTTATAAATGACATCTGCACACAGAGGTGTCATCTCAAAGATTAACCGTTTACTTTGCTGTTTTTGCAAGACAAACGAGATGTTTTGAACTTTATAAAATAAAATAGACAAAGAAGCTGAGATACATATTGTCGTGTTTTATTTGTTACTTAATTGATGTGAAGCTATTATTAGTATTATTACATCATATTCATTTACTTAAAAGTTCACACATTTTCAGCCTATCACATTCCACAGCTGGACGTTGGCCTCTCCTATTAACTATGCATCTAGACGCATTTAGAGGTAAGTGCCCATAATCGCCATGCTGCACACTGGGCAGGCGGATTGGCGTTCGCAGTAATGTATCCACTGTTCACTATGATGAGGCTGCTGCCCATCATCAATCAAATGATGGCTAGTGACATTTTAATCCCTTCGTCGACTCTTACGACACCCGCGGGAAGAGTTGGGGTGGTGACAAATTTATTCTAGCTGCCGCACGGCTTAAAAGTTCACACTTAAAAAAATGTTTTTGCTTATGATTTATGATCCTACCAGTCCAACATTAGTTCATACCCGGGTAAATGCAATAAATGATTTACCTCTAAATGCATGACGTCATTCTAGCATAGAACATCTTCAGAAAGTTCGCTGACCCGTGTGACGTCACGATCTACACAACTTTGCATATAAATATAATTATGTGTATTACGTAATATATGCAGCTTGAAGCTCCTGAATACTAATATAATATTTGGAAGTCGTCCAAAATTCCCTTTCATCCGTGACGCAATGTACCTGAATTGTTTGCTTCGGTAATTATTACTATAAAGTTTAGTACACTACATGCATTTACGATCTGTTTATAACATTTTAACCATGACATATGTACATAAAACATAGGATATGTATATCACTTACTCGGCACTGGAAGCTGGGCGAATAAGGCTCATCGATTTTAGGATACATACAAAGTTGATACAAATTTAAAAACTAAAAAATCTGATAATTAATTAATTTCTGACACACAATACTACTTTAAGTTACATTTTGCGAAGTCTACATTTGAATATAAATGAATATTTAAGTTACTATTTCAAGTGGAGTAAGATCAGTGTAATGTAATGAATTTTCAATTTGACGTGAACGTTTGACAGCCGAATCTGTTTCATATTATTTTAGTCGTTTACTCGTCTAATCAGTGAAATTTGAATAAGTGATTAAAATATTTGTTGATAATTATTATAATTAAAATGACTAATTTCTGAACTTTTTATACCTGTGTTGGTATTTGATACCCGGGTAAATGCAATAAATGATTTACTTGATTTTTCTGTCAACCATACTTTGCCACCAATACCGCATGTTGATAACGATCACTACATAGGTAATCAATTTCCAAATAGTCCAGAGTACAGAGGTGACGTGATTCAACTGTCACCGTTACCTTGTTACCTGGCTGCAGTGTGATTGCACCCGTAATGCAGTTGACATCACGCGATGATGCCTGTGACACGGTTTGCTCTCTGCATGCCGTCATTAGGAGAACTGAGGTCATTGGGTTGGGTTGTTCTTTCAAGTTATTCCTTTTATGGTATCGGGGATGACAGGTTAAGAAAATAGTACAATACGATACAAGTTCGAAAACTATAAAATTTGAAACGAGTGGCGATGTTTTAAATCGACACGAGTTACGAATTTCGTTTTTGCACGTATCTCGTACGACGTTTTTTAGTACAGGTGGCCCTCCACAGTTTTGGACCTGACGTAAAATGAGCCACTTCTCGTACTAGGCACCATCTGTACTAAGAAGTATTTTTTTACACGTTTTTTTTATAAACCAATTCTTGAGTTTATATGACACAAATTAAATTATTTTATAAATAATATATTTTGATTTGTCTATGCAAGGTGATTTATGGGGCGTGTATCAGGAGTGAAGTGAACAGGCTACTAACATACGGTCAAACTGAGCAACTTTCACTCTGGAGAATTCACATAAAGGCAACCAAGATTTTCAGATTGCGTCCAGCATTCAGATTTATATTAAATCAAATTTATGTTTCGTTTTTAATTAATGCATGTTAGCTGTAAGATGTTATAAAACTATTATTTGAAATAAAAAGTCCCGCTGAGTTTCTTGCCGGATTCTTCTCAGGCAGTGGTGTAGGGTTAGAACCGGAATTAGATTTTTATTTCTCTCATTCGCTATTTAGTTTAACGATTCAAAAGCGCTCGTTGCTGGGCCTAATTGAATAAAGAATATTTTGACTTTGACTTTGACTTCAGCATCATTATCACCATTACAGCCGAAAGACGTCCACTGCTGTACATAGGCGTCCCCCAAAAATCGCCAATATGACCGGTCACCATGTTCAGCGCTTGCCTCGCCAGATCCTTGGACCATCTTGTGGGAGGTCTGCCTACACTGCGTCTTCCCGTATGGTCGCCAGTCCAGCAGTTTCTGGCCCCATCGGCCATCCGATCATCTAGTAATATGCCAAGAATTTGCAAAAAAAATCTTTAGTTTATTTGATATTGAAGTAGGTAGTTTTTACGGTCATAATATTTTTATATCATATAGCGGTAATTTAATATTGTGATAAAAATTTGTAAAAAGCTTGTTGCAATCCAACACGGTGGCAACGCTGTCTGCATTAAAAGAACAAAGGGCGCAAGTGGAGTTAGGAATGTCAAAGTCAAAGTCAAATTATTCTTTATTCAAGTAAGCTTATTAATAAGCATTTTCGAATCATCTGACATTATCAAGAGAGAGAAAAAAATCTACTACTGGATCAAACCCTACACCGTTCCTGAGAAGAACCACTAAGAAACTCAGTGGAGTTATTTTTTCAAAACAGTATAATAATACATCTTATTAAAATAACATGCATTAAAGAATTTGTTACATAAAAAAAAAGATTATTATAGACATTTTTATAAAACAGAGAAATAAATAAAGAATCATAACATTAAACAAAAATAATTATTATTGTACAAGTTCACAATATTATTAAGCATCTATATCTATACTACTAGAGATGTAAAGGTCCTCTAGTTGTCAGAATAAAGATAAATTAAGATTCAGAGATGTAAAAGGTCTCTAATCGTCATGATTTTAACAATAATAATAAAATAGAAAATTAACAATTTAGTGACAATCACAAAGCAACTATTCTTATTATATAAAAGACAACAGCCAATACCTATTTAAACATGACATCACAGTACAATAAACTCAAATATTAAATTAAACTAGAGATGTATACTCTCTAATGTCAATAATACATAATTTTGGAGATGTAAAGTGTCCCCAATGTCAGTTAATAATAATAATGATTTGGAGGTGTAAAGAATCTCCAAATGTCAATAAAAAGTAAAAAAAGGTGTATGAAACAAATGTGTCATGTCAGAAGACAGTTAAACGAACAGTCTTGTAAACTAGTGCTACAGAATACATAATTATTATGTATCCAATAAGTCAAAATTTTGCTATATAAAGAGATGAATGGGCTCCATGGTGAAATAAATATTAAGTGTGGAGATGTAAAAGGTCTCCAAGGTCCATTTACATGTAGATGTTATGTGTAGATAAGTGAGTTTTATAAATAAGCGTTATTTTTAGTTCGTTTTATAAGGGTTATTATTTAAGTATTTTTTTTTTTTAATTTGAATAAATTAATATGATATGATTATAAAATAAAAGATAACATTTCCTCAGAATTTCATCTAAGTATTTTAATGTTTTGACGCTCCAATTGAACTCGTACGATATCCAAGTTTTTTTCATTCACAAATCATTGAATCTGCATCATTGGTTCATGGAAAAAACGTCGGAAGGAAATTCTCTCAAGACTCAAACCTATTATTAATTGCCACGAGGAAACTTGCTTGTTTACCGTTCCCATTGACTACGAGGGAAGGGCGTGCGGTTACGTATTTGATAGTGAAACGTAAACGTTACTTCCGAGAATGGGTGGACTGGGATTCCCAATTGGTGACGAAAATTTCGACTATTTCGACGCTCACTTTTAATTGTTTATATAATCCGTTATATGACTTGCATTTTCGTTATACCGAAAGGGTTTATTTTTATTCATCGTTCAAATTTTAGAGGGCTAATTCTGATATGAAATTTTACTATGAGACCGACATCCGAGTCGAAAAAAAACCACAGGGTTTGTATGAAGCATCAGGTTTTTCTCTCAAATCGGATGTCGGCTCTATAGTGATAGTTTATCAATATGAGCTCAGAATTAACCGCCGAAAGTTTGGCCGGTGAATATATAAAAGATAACCCTGTATATGACTGCTTGGAGTGGCAAATAAACATACGCCTTTGATTCGATAGACGATCCTCGATTGCCATGTTTCGACCCATTAAGAGGGTCCTCATCCGAAATCTTTTTGAGTCTCACGTATAGTATCGACTATATCATGAGTATCGACTCATGATTCTAAAACATACCCGAGTGCTCAAACAATCGTCGAATTAGCAATCGTCTTTATAACTATCGTAAATTGCGTCCAAATGTACTTATTCACTAATAAGTACTAAATACATAAAGACCGAAAAGGGTATTCAAGTCACAGATTAAAGTTCAAAATAGTATCGGAAAATTAAATGTGTAACCATATTTGATCTGGTGACAGAATAAAATCGATTTTTTTTTATTGGAAACAGCGTTTATCAAATAAACCTGCGGTAGAATTATTTTTTGTCTTCGTCTTGCGGTTAAATAATTACAATGACTGACCCACGTATTCAGCTATTCAGACAGATTGGCGACGCATTTCTCGAAATGCGTCGCCTCGGTACAGATGACATCATATTACAATGGGATAAAGTTCAAAATTGTGTAGACGTTTATGACTCCAACTGTACAAATACAATGACGTGCCTAATGGCTGTGATTAAGTCAATGAAACGCGAACCGAAAATCTTCTGATGATAGAGGTCGCGATTATCACACAATGACGACTAATTTATCGTTCTCTGACAAAGGTTACCTTACCTCATTCTACACCGAGTTGCGGTATGTGGCTTTAAAGTCTCTTAATAAGGCCCTTTTTCTTGTTTTTGGCTTTTGCACAAAGGCCTTTTGCAATGAAAGTGATCTTATAACAATTACATGACAATATTTTTAATCTTATGCGTAATCCGTTGTAACACTTTGGACCGTGTGTCTAGACATCTTAATGGATATAATTTATACTGAGCATTTCATCAAGTTTTCGTTGGTTTAGCAGGGATGAATTTAACGTGTAGTATGCCCTAGACTCGGGCAATATCATGGGAAAATAGAATAGAGGTGGAGACTTGTCTTGTGATAGCTTTTTGTAAGTAAGAATTTACCTTGTGTGTGATAGTGGTGTCCTCATGCATTCCATTGTTTAATACCGTTCTGCCTGTGTTGCACTGCCAGTTTAGGTTAATCACAACACTACGCACATTCAGACTATATGTCTTCTTAATAATTAACTTGAAAGGACATTATAAATGCGATTTGTTTCCGTTGTTTACGTTCTTTTGCTAGGTTATGTTCCTGATACATTGATTTGGCATTTGACGTTTGACAGGTGTGCTTGTCTATGGTCCAAAATCCGTTCCACACGGCCGGTTTTAGAAAACATGTTAGATTTTTATTGTCAAGACGTATTATTTACAATTTACCTTTAAAATGGTTTATCTCAATTTCTAGGAACATATTTCTATAAAATTTTAATTGTTGGTAAGGATCGATTTGTGTCCAAGTCTTTCGCACGAGCACAAAAGGTGGCGCTGCGATCGCCGACGCGGTTCTCTCTGGTTCGGCCCAAAATGTCGTCTCGTCATTGGGAATCCGGCATACGATATGTGAGCATCTAAAATTTAACCATTGGATCCCAATCACGTGGAAATGGTAAGTATTTTGTTAGTACAAGTACAGGGATGCATAATCATCCCTCTAAAATCTCTTTCATAAGTTGATCAATGTAATTTTTGTTTCAGCCGCGCCCGGTATTTCTCTCAACTTAGTAACATGAATATATAGTCCTGTTCGTTCTAGTATAATAAGGATTCGTTAACACCAATTCAACATTTGGTAAGTAGTAAAATGAGGTGTTCCTCACTATAATGCCTAGGATGGCTTTCGATATTGTGAATTGTCAATTTCATAAGATAAATTTCTTTTTCAGCAAACGCCATTTTGACCTGCACGCACATGGACCGCTAACCTTATTTCAATAAAGAAAAAACCAGCTTATAAACTGGTAAGTGTTTTATTAGACCCGTGGTTCACGTGTTTAATTACATATAAAAGCTCTTGATAGATAGGTATGAATAATTTCCTAGAATTTAACCAAACATTGTCTCCATTGTTCCAGGTTTTTTATTTTTATCTCTAGTTACATATTTTCATCTACTTATTTCATCTTCCTAAATCTTCGGTCCTGTGGATAGTGTAATTTTATTGCGTCGATCTTTTCATCATCCTGGAGTCCGGCGGTAAACTCGGAGGTCTGGTCCTGTTCACTGCTCCGGCCCACCCATGTCTGGCAGCGGAGAAGTATTCATGAGAGTCTAGTGAAGAGCACCAACCACAAACCACGGTTTCTATTTAAATCCACCGGTACCTAGTAGAGTAGACAGGTATTTATAAATTTCCTATATAAGGTTTGCTGCCAAATTAAACCTCGGATGGTATGTCTCTTATGCCCCGAGCCATTACTGTTTTGTAAACTACTATATAAAGGGATTTCCTCAAGCTAAAACATAAAATAACATATAAATTCTGGTTCCTAAATTTTCCCCTGTGAATAGCATTTAACTTACGCTATAACATAAGACTTGTTTACTATTGTCAATATTAATTAGTTCACCGAGTGTGTTACAAACTGCTAGACCATATGTGAATACACGTTATAAGCCTAATGTTATCTTTTATTGTTTGAACCTGACATACGATAGACGGAGGTTGGATCAAAGGGCGTCCATCATTTCTTAAATTCTAGATCCAGACTCTGCTCCATTAGGAGGTGGCCGATCCACGATCCTGAGTTAGTCTTTTACTTAATCTAGCCGTGAGCATTCCTACTTTCTTTATAGTTGAATGGCCCCTGACCATTTATGCTTCAGTGGCGTACCCAACGTATGGCCTTTTGGTGTATGACAGGTTCATGCAATTAATATTTTAGATATAAGGTGTTAATATAAAACTTTCTGCGAATGTTGAATTGATGCTTAGTTCTTAAGTAACTGTTTTAATTTTACTCAAACGTCTATACTATACGTTTAAGAATACAAACTTAAATACGTACTAGCTTATTCTGATATATTGACTTATGCTATATTTTAAACCAGTTCCACTATAGAACTTTTCACTTTCTAAATAATAACTATTATCATAAGTGACTTTATCACGTTAATGTGAAGTAGTAAACCTTATAAAGTTGAAACTATCTTTGAAACTTAAACTGATTTAACATATATTAAAATAAAACAAACATGGACTTCTTAATAGCTGGTTGCAAAATAACACACCTTCACAAGGACGAGATCTCACATGAATTGTCGATTCGTAAACTTCCAGTCAATCCAATCTCACGTAGGTCGAGTCTTTCTATGGCGTTGAAGCAAACTGCTCAATTAGCTGAAAAGGGTGGTCTGAAGTTAGTAGAAGTGGTTCGAAGCAATCCAGCATCTGAAATTGAAATTTGTCAACGGAAAGCCGAGGAAATCGAGCAGGAGGTTCAGGACGATTTATCAGCCGCTGCTACCGAAAGACTATCATCCCGTTGCAAATACTTGCTGTGTCGCCTTTCTCGTTTACAGGATGAATCTGAAGAAATACAGCTGTTGAAGGCGATGATCAACACCATGTTAGATAAACTGAATAAGGATGATAACTCGTCAATATCATCAAACTCGGATAGCGATGATCCTTCTGTTAAGGAGTCTTGTGTTGTTAAAAAGGTTATCTATCAACCTGATCGAACGTTTAATATCAATTCTTTGAATTTAAAGTTTAGAGGCGACTCTTGTATTCGCATCTTTCTCACCAGATTGGAAGAACTTCGTGTCGCACGTAGGATTTCCGAGGATAGGATTTACCGAGGTTTTCCTGAAATTTTAGAAGGACCTGCTCTGTCGTGGTTCCGTGCCCAGCGCACCATTCTGCGCACTTATAAAGAAGTTGTTTCAGCTTTGCAGGAGGAGTTCGACATACCTGACCTTGATCATATTCTTTTACAGGAGATTCGGAGTAGGACTCAAGCTAGAACGGAGACCATTGTATACTTCGTATCCACGGTTCTAGGAATGTACGAACGGCTTAACCGCCAAGTATCAGAAGAAGAAAAACTTGATACGATGTTGAGAAACATCAGGCCAGAATTTTCGAAAGTCCTTGCTCTGCATGATGTTAAGTCCATCCAGCAATTGAAAACTCTGTGCAAGCGGATTGAGTTATCTCAAGTTAAGGCTAATCATTTTCGTGAACCGGTTTTGCCAAAACAAGATGGCCAGTCCTCATCTTTCGTCATAGGGAAGGGTAAAGAGTTTCCATATAAGTCGACTCCACCTCATCCTCACAATTCTTCCAAAACGTTTGTGGCCGCTGTAGCCCAGACGCCTTTCAATTCTAATCCTCAACTTAAGTGTTTCCGTTGTGGTAGAACCAATCACTCCACTAGATCTTGTAGGTTATCTAGAGATATAGTCTGTTTTAAATGTGGAGAAAAAGGAGTTCGCACTCCGGACTGCACCAAATGTAAGGAGTCAAAAAACTAAATAACTTTGTCTTTTCTAATAAAAACAACTATAATCCTTCTGCTCCCTTTCACGCAGAAAAGACAATATATTTTAATCCTCCACAGGGAGATGACAGAGTATACGCACTTTTAAATATAATAAGTCTTAACTTTCGTGGTCTTTTGGACTCGGGTGCCAGCACTAGCTTCTTAGGTAGTGATAGCCATCGTATATTTTCTACGGGTGGGGGTATTCCCATTCAGAAACATAAAAAACCGATAATTATTCGCGTAGCTAATGACAATCGTTTGTTATGTACGGAATATATGGTCTTGCCCATTAATTATAAAGGGGACGTTAAACTTGTACACTTTAATATTCATTCTCAAATTGCGCAACCTATGGTTCTTGGCTTAAACTTCTGGAGAGCTTATAACTTAGCCCCAGGTCTAATTACTAACATACCTAAAGAAGACAGCCATTATCTGGCTAGCCTTGATTTTGTACCTACTGACACAGGCTTAATAACTTACGATTCGTTAACTCAGGAACAGAAATGTCAGCTCGAAGCTACTAAAAAGTTTTACGATCAAATTGATACGGATAAAGTTGGCCTAGGTAAAACCCACTTAATTGAACATGTTATTGACACGGGGGATTCACCTCCTATCAAACAAAAATACTACAGACTTAGTCCTAATAAACAAGCATCGTTAGAAGATGAAGTAAGTCGTATGTTACAAGCGGGAATAGTAGAACCTTCCCACTCGCCTTGGAACTCACCAGTCGTTATGGTTGAAAAACCTAATGGGGATTTAAGATTATGCTTGGACAGTAGGAAGTTGAACTCGGTATCCAAATCTGACGCTTACCCAGTACCTTACGTTCATTACATTCTAGATAACTTACGTGATGCAAAATTTCTAACATCTCTTGACTTAAGTGCTGCGTATCATCAAATACCTCTAAGTGAACAGTCCAAAGAAAAAACTAGCTTCACCGTGCCTGGTAAAGGTCTTTTTCATTATAAACGCATGTGTTTCGGTTTAGTCGGAGCGAGTGCAACTATGCAACGCCTAATGGATACTCTTTTTACGGCTGAATTTGATAACAAGGTGTTTTGTTACATTGATGACATAATTATCTGTACTTCAGACTTTCAAGAACATCTTCGGTTACTAAAGGCCGTCTTTGAAAAACTAAAATCGGCAAACTTAACTATTAATATGAGGAAATCACTTTTCTGTAGGAGTGAACTCAAGTATTTAGGATATCTTATTGACAAACACGGTCTCAGAACCGACCCCTCTAAAGTGGAGGTTATAGTAAATTTCCCAACTCCAGATGACGCTAAAGCTGTCAAACGTTTTCTTGGTATGTGCGGTTGGTACCGACGTTTTATAAATAATTTTGCAAAAATAGCTCGTCCGTTATCACGACTTACCAGCAAAAAGATAAAATTTGTCTGGTCAAATGAAGCTAATGATTCTTTTAACTTACTTAAGTCTGCCTTAGTATCAGCACCTATTCTTAAATGTCCTAATTTCAATGAAGAATTCTTTATACATACTGATGCATCCTCTTTCGCCATTGGAGCGGTTCTCACTCAGAAATACGACGGCGTGGACCATCCTATCGCGTATTGCAGCCGTACGCTGAATCAACAAGAGACTAATTATTCAGCTACCGAGAGGGAACTCTTAGCAGTGCTCTATGGGTTAGAACAATACAGAGCCTATGTAGAGGGTAGAAAGTGTTTTATTGTGACAGACCACGCATCGCTGAAATGGTTCTCTAATTTGAAAAATCCGACGGGACGTTTGAACCGTTGGGCTTGTAGACTAAGTCAATTTAACTTTGGGATTATTCACCGTAAAGGAAAAGAACACGTCATACCGGATTGTTTATCGCGTGTTCACATTAGTTCCATTGATGTTCCATCATCACAAGATCCATGGTACCAAGATTTATATAATAAGGTTATCGAAAAACCTTCTCTTTTTCCAAATTTTAAAATAGAAAATAATCAACTGTATCGTTTCTCTAAGAATAAATATCGTCTGACAGATCAATTTGACTGGAAGCTGGTAGTTCCTTATGAGAAGCGGAAAGATGTGTTAAATAAGTATCATGATGATCCTACTGCTGGACATTTTGGGGTGTCCAAGACTCATTCTAAAATAGCCGATGTCTATTATTGGCCTACCTTGTTTCAAGATGTAAAAGAATACGTAGACTCTTGTGAAATTTGCAAGACCTATAAACCTGTTAATTTGGCTCGACCTGGTCTTATGGGATCTCCCAGACGTGTATCGTCACCAGGCGAAGCAATTTCCTGTGATATTCTTGGTCCATTTCCTCCCTCTTATATGAGAAATCAATATATCTTCGTATGTACTGATTATTTCAGTAAATATGTAACTTTATTTCCTTTGCGCACTGTAACGGCGAAAGCAATCGTTAAGTGCATGGAAAAAGGAATCTTTCTAGTACATGGGGTACCCAAATATCTCTTCTGTGACAATGGTGTTCAATTTACCTCCAAAGATTTTAGAGACCTGATGAATAAATACAGTGTCCCTCATATTTTCTATAACCCTAGATATCATCCTCAAACTAACCAGACGGAACGCGTAAACCGCGAGCTGGTAAGAACCATTGCATCTTACGTGCGTTCTGATCACCGTAACTGGGACAAGAACCTTGCGGAGATCCAATGTGCTCTCAATAATGCCAAACACGAGGTCACCAAACACACGCCGTATTTCTTGACGCACGGTCGTCAGATGATTCTAGAAGGTTCTCTATATAACGATGATGGTCCTATAGATCAAAATTCCATCCATCTGGATACTAGTGATAACCTTTCTGAAAAATTGAAAGAACTCAAAGTAGTTTTCCAGAAGGTTAAAAACTCGTTGCTTGCCTCCCATGATCGTAACGCTAAGCATTATAACATGAGGAAGCGTAACGTAGAACTCGAAGAGGGCCAAATGGCTTATAAGAAATGTTTTCCATTGTCGAATGCCGCTAAATACTTTTCAGCAAAACTAGCACCCCGGTACGAAAAATGTGTTGTACCCAAAAAATTAGGACCACTTGTCTATACTCTAAAGTCCTTAGAAGGGAAACTTCTAGGAAACTTTCACATAAAGGATATAGTCCGCCCTGGCGAAGCCGAGCCGTCATCCTAACGGTACTCGTCTTTCGTTCTGAGACCTAGATATATCCAATACTTATTATATAAGGAATGAGACTCTGTCTACATTAACCTTACTATACGGTTCCGGATGCATACGGAAACCAACAAAATTCCCTATTCTGTCCTTATAAAGACTCATAGAGGAACCTTAATCCTTCAACACTAATATCTTTGCTGAGATTCATCTGACTAGTTAGTCATAAAAAAAAAATACATTTTAACGATTTATTCTCCTAAGTAGGGAAACTTTATCATAGTGATTGAGTTATCTCTAACCAAGAGGAATTCTGCTGAAAGAAGTACATTTAAAAACTATCTTCCAGTGATTTTGACTTAGTCAAAATACCCTTTCGAGATCTAGTAACAGTGAATCAGCTAGTCGTTCTAGCATTCCCTTTGCTACCTCGTGTGTAAATAAATAGGCATTTTCTTTAATAAAGTAAAAGACACAAACGCCTAGATATTAGGTAGTCCTATTAAGCATTTCTATTATTTACTAGCGGTTAAGTCTCGTGGGTAGAAGCTGCAGATTCACCACGATATAATTGTAGTGTAAGAGTAATCGATAAGTTTCGTTGAGTCTCAGGTTGTCCTGGATTTTATTATTAAGTTCTGACATCGTCCTCGATGGTCTACCAAGTAGATTTTCTTGTTTAGTCGTATATCATTTAGCCCTATAGCTAGTTTTTATGGTACATGCCTGATCAGCATTCGTACTCCCTTTTTAGGTTTAGGTTTTGTTTAGAATAAATTTATATTCCTAAGTGTTACCGTACATTTAGCAGTTTACTTCCACTCTTAAAACCGTGAACGATAATTTAACTTTATCCCTTACTAACTACTAAACAACCTTACTTTCGCTTATTAATGCTTAATTCGCAATCAACTAACTTAATCAAGCTTATGCCACCCTTTTGCACTTATATCCCCTCATCAACTCCTAACTAATACTTAACATACTCTGATACCTGCTTACTAACGGCTTTACGCAATTAACCTATCCTGCTTAAGCCATGCATTAACCTGTCTCCTGCGGGTTTTTTCCTTCTCATCTACTTTCTTTCTCTTCAAAAAAAAAAAAAATTAAATTTTTAATTTAATTTTTTTTTTAACCCAACTAAAGATGAACTGTAACACTTTGGACCGTGTGTCTAGACATCTTAATGGATATAATTTATACTGAGCATTTCATCAAGTTTTCGTTGGTTTAGCAGGGATGAATTTAACGTGTAGTATGCCCTAGACTCGGGCAATATCATGGGAAAATAGAATAGAGGTGGAGACTTGTCTTGTGATAGCTTTTTGTAAGTAAGAATTTACCTTGTGTGTGATAGTGGTGTCCTCATGCATTCCATTGTTTAATACCGTTCTGCCTGTGTTGCACTGCCAGTTTAGGTTAATCACAACACTACGCACATTCAGACTATATGTCTTCTTAATAATTAACTTGAAAGGACATTATAAATGCGATTTGTTTCCGTTGTTTACGTTCTTTTGCTAGGTTATGTTCCTGATACATTGATTTGGCATTTGACGTTTGACAGGTGTGCTTGTCTATGGTCCAAAATCCGTTCCACACGGCCGGTTTTAGAAAACATGTTAGATTTTTATTGTCAAGACGTATTATTTACAATTTACCTTTAAAATGGTTTATCTCAATTTCTAGGAACATATTTCTATAAAATTTTAATTGTTGGTAAGGATCGATTTGTGTCCAAGTCTTTCGCACGAGCACAAAAGGTGGCGCTGCGATCGCCGACGCGGTTCTCTCTGGTTCGGCCCAAAATGTCGTCTCGTCATTGGGAATCCGGCATACGATATGTGAGCATCTAAAATTTAACCATTGGATCCCAATCACGTGGAAATGGTAAGTATTTTGTTAGTACAAGTACAGGGATGCATAATCATCCCTCTAAAATCTCTTTCATAAGTTGATCAATGTAATTTTTGTTTCAGCCGCGCCCGGTATTTCTCTCAACTTAGTAACATGAATATATAGTCCTGTTCGTTCTAGTATAATAAGGATTCGTTAACACCAATTCAACATTTGGTAAGTAGTAAAATGAGGTGTTCCTCACTATAATGCCTAGGATGGCTTTCGATATTGTGAATTGTCAATTTCATAAGATAAATTTCTTTTTCAGCAAACGCCATTTTGACCTGCACGCACATGGACCGCTAACCTTATTTCAATAAAGAAAAAACCAGCTTATAAACTGGTAAGTGTTTTATTAGACCCGTGGTTCACGTGTTTAATTACATATAAAAGCTCTTGATAGATAGGTATGAATAATTTCCTAGAATTTAACCAAACATTGTCTCCATTGTTCCAGGTTTTTTATTTTTATCTCTAGTTACATATTTTCATCTACTTATTTCATCTTCCTAAATCTTCGGTCCTGTGGATAGTGTAATTTTATTGCGTCGATCTTTTCATCATCCTGGAGTCCGGCGGTAAACTCGGAGGTCTGGTCCTGTTCACTGCTCCGGCCCACCCATGTCTGGCAGCGGAGAAGTATTCATGAGAGTCTAGTGAAGAGCACCAACCACAAACCACGGTTTCTATTTAAATCCACCGGTACCTAGTAGAGTAGACAGGTATTTATAAATTTCCTATATAAGGTTTGCTGCCAAATTAAACCTCGGATGGTATGTCTCTTATGCCCCGAGCCATTACTGTTTTGTAAACTACTATATAAAGGGATTTCCTCAAGCTAAAACATAAAATAACATATAAATTCTGGTTCCTAAATTTTCCCCTGTGAATAGCATTTAACTTACGCTATAACATAAGACTTGTTTACTATTGTCAATATTAATTAGTTCACCGAGTGTGTTACAAACTGCTAGACCATATGTGAATACACGTTATAAGCCTAATGTTATCTTTTATTGTTTGAACCTGACATACGATAGACGGAGGTTGGATCAAAGGGCGTCCATCATTTCTTAAATTCTAGATCCAGACTCTGCTCCATTAGGAGGTGGCCGATCCACGATCCTGAGTTAGTCTTTTACTTAATCTAGCCGTGAGCATTCCTACTTTCTTTATAGTTGAATGGCCCCTGACCATTTATGCTTCACCGTGACAAAAGATCGATGATTAATGTGATTAACCCAATCAACTTAATCGGTATCAATCAATATTAATTACTAAAACAATGAAATGGACAGCAGTAAGAAACAGCTAGTTATTTATTTGCTGAATGCAAGCCTAAGCCTGGCCGTGTGGTGACGACAGTAAGAATAGATTTGTCACCACCCTAACTTCTCCTGCGGGTGTCGTAAGAGTCGACTAAGGGATGTCACTGACCATTATTTGACAAAAGATTGATGATGGGCAGCAGCGTCATCATAGTGGACACATTACTGCAATCGTCAATCAGCTTGCCCAGCGTGGCGATTATGGGCATTTACCTCCTAATGCGTCCATACGCATAGTTAATAGGAGAGGCCTACGTGCAGCCGTGGGCTATGATAGGCTGATGATGTATGTACAGTCAAAGACAAAGTAAGGTGTATACAAAAATGTTCAAAAATATGTACCAGTGCACTCTAATTCTGTGTAATAAGAACGTCGTAACATATTTATGAGCGGATTCTTTCGATACTTATTTTTGCACTTGACTGTATGTAAGCCTAAGCTGTTTCGTTCATCAGTAGTAATTTATGTAGCAAGGGTTTTTACGGTTCCGTGCCTCAAAAGAAAAAAGCGGAACCCTTATATTCCTTCTAGGATCACTCGCGTGTCTCTCCGTCCGTCTGTCTGTCCCTCTGTTACAGCTGATTTGTTTGGAAACTATTGGACCGATTGAGTTGAAATTTGGCAATAACTACTTACACCTAATAACTTTGGTAATATGTAAGGAGGGGATCCAACGATGGACGTGGAACATAAATAAATAAAATTTAATTACCAGGTTACTTTTAGGGGTAAATTCAATAAAAGTTTTGTAAACTGTATCATGTGATATATCAAATGAAAGGGCTTAGTGTGAGGATTTGAATTTCTTTACGCGATAACTGACAAGAAGGTTTTCGAAACTACTGGGCTTAATATTTTGCAAAAAATTACAGAAGGAAGTTCTTTTCGTCTAGTTTACAGGAAAATCTATAAGAAGTCTATAGTATTTTAAAATATCAGATAGAAAATCTCAATATTTGTGAACGTACGGATTCGCCTTTCTACGCGAGTCTAACTCTCAATTGGTCGGTTTTTTTTTAAATGATTCTTGCTGTTACAAATCGAGACGTAGTCAAGTTTTGTAATATTTTTAGTTGGACTGTTATTTGGCCTCGTTTTTCTTGGCTTACATGAGCTTATTTTTGACAAATGTCTTAATTATTTACCACAACATGAGACAATTTTGTATGGCGATATCGAAATGTAAAGTTTTGCACCTGTATGCAACTTTAAGAGAAAAGTTACCATCGTTATGAGTATGACTACTATTCAAATTATTGAGCACCCGATATTTCGGCACTAATGCAAATGCCATCTGGTAAATATCGTGTTTTAAGTAATACTAATAATGTAATTAACTATGTTAGCTTTAAGACTTTTTTTATCGGTCAGGGTCGAGAGAGTTCGTGATTGTGGTCACTAAAATATAAACAGTACAAACAAAATAGTGTACAAAAAGATAAAATACAACAACAATACAGTACAAATAGATAAAATGAAATGCTCGAGACTGTAAGAACTGAAATAAAATGTTAATTTGATTTTATACAGGTAGTAATCTTTTATTTCTTATTGCGCATTTCATTTAATTATGCTGTACCTACTCCACTATTTGCTGTTTATTAGTTGTATAAAAGCGACGTAATAAAATCCATCATTGTTTATAAATTAGTCAATACATCAATATATTTTTAACAAGCTAAGAACAGTTTTCATACTCTCAATAAAATAATATAAAAATATGTCATTAAGCGTCTCAGAGTTGACCCTGACCTGTAAATAATGTACCTACCTATTTGTTTTATGTCCATAGTTAATCCTTTATCTTTATATCTGTGATTCACTAATTAATGAACCATAAATTAGGCGGAATATTATGGCTCAGAGCATTTTATCGTTTTTATACTTAAGCGATTATAATTCCTTATTTCATCAAGATGAATCATGGCCGAACTTAGCTCATCCAGTTTATGGTATATACCGGAAGCAGGAATGTGTATAAATTTATGTGACGCAGTTGATATGCAGTGATAAGATTTATATCTTTGTATTCTAAGAAAACGACGCCAATACGCACACAATTTTGGGACCGCTTCAGTCAATATAAAATACAGATTGGTCATGAGTATACCGACAAACTTTATTCATGCGTTTTTGATATAAAAAGAAGTTAAAAATAACATGACCAGTAAAAATTCAAGGGAATTATTTTTAAAGTGTTTTTATTTATCTTTCAAATTAAAGATTCGCATTTTCGCTAACAGCAATCAGTGGGTAGGTATGTCAAGATGAAAACTCACAGAGTAAAAATTTTAATCTTGCATTCATTTTTCAGTGAATTAGGGTGAAAATTGTTTTTTTACAAACACTCATTAGATTATCTCTGAAACTAAGCCGAACCCAAAAATGTTCATACATCTAAATGTGGTCAGGAATATTTCTCTTTCAAGTCTGATCGCTATATTCATAACCATCCTATATAGTATCTTATATTTTTTTATATTCTGATATTAAGGTCCCACTACTATCATATGGTGTAAGAACATACTTAAATATTTATTTTAAATTTTATGTTTTTGGAAATTAGTAGAATATTTATTTTCATGAAAGGAACATTTTGTATAAGTACCTACTTATTTATGGCAAAATTATTATTTGTACTCATGTGTTATGAAAGGAAAAGTTTCAGTTTTAGTCATTGACTCATCGCTAGTTTTGTAGTATAATCACACGTGAACGAATGATTTCATTGCTCGACTTTTAGTCATTTCCTGATAATTACCCTTTACTCGGCGTCATACAACGATATTGATTCGATATTAATATCAACTAAAAACAATTATGATTATTAACTTCGTTTACTATTCATTACATTGCTTAACAAAGCAGCAACAACACTGGGAACCTCATTCGGTTGTATACCTTATTCTTGTGCGATAAGACACAGAATTGAACGATATTCCACATGCAGTTATTACATACGGGTATTATGTTAATTATGTTAATCATGTCAGAATTACCGACGCGGGTTAAAGTTGAGATTCCAAAGGCTTTTTCAGTATGGGTGAATCCAACATTTCGCCAACACCTTACTAGGCTAGCATAATAATCATCATCAGCCTATGATAGTCCACTGCTGGACGTAGGCCACTCCTATTAACTATGCGTATAGACGCAATAGGAGGTAAATGCCCATAATCGCCACGCTGGGCTAGCGGATTGGCGATCGCAGTAATGTGTCCACTATGATGACGCTGCTGCCCATCATCAATCTTTTGTCAAATAATGGTCAGTGACATTTCAATCCCCTAGTCGACTCTTGCGACACCCGCAGGAGGAGTTAGGGTGGTGATAAGTAGGTGAAGCCACGAATGTCACCCGAAAACCCGCATCTTCTGGTTCTAGCTGGCTCAGGCTGCCCTTTCCTATTACACATTCCCAGGCGATTACTTTTTCTGTCATAACCCACTTTCAAAGTGTTTCAAAAACTCAGGTTGCTTAGACAAGTTGCCAATTGCTAACGCTTTATCGTCAATCGTAAACGAAATGCAGCTAACTGTCTTTGTCGCACTAATATGAAGAGTGACAGAGAGGAAAAATTACGAACTTGAACTTGAACTACGACACGCTAATAAGCGTTAGCGATTGGCAACTTGGCTAAACATCCGGGTCTTTAACCTTTCCGTACCCAAACGTCAACTTAACATATTTATTAGGTACCCACTATATATATATATATTAATAATTGAAACTTTCACATAACTACTAAGTATTCATAAACGTCTCCTAATTTAGCAAGCCACTAAGTATTGTTTGTCCCATTCGCTCTTAGAAACAATACTTCTCAAGATAATAAATGTTACTAATATAGATTCCTTAAGGTGCGTTCAAACTAAAAGAGCATTCGCTGTTCTAACCTCCCACTCTACGAAATTCGATCGGTACACAAAACGTGATTGGTTGATTTCGTAGAACGGGCGCTAGAACAGCGAATGCTCTTTTGGTTTAATTAAACGCACCTTTAGAGACTTGCTCAGTTAGAACACGTTTATGAATAAGGAAAATAAAGGGGTACGATTCAGTTTAGGTTCGGCCTGTCAGTTTTTGACAGTTATTCTATGGAACTGACACAGCGATTCAGTTTAGGTCATAAACTGAATAGCATTATTAGGTCGTGCGATGGTAGACTCCCCTGAGCGCAATTTACATTGGCGACCCAACAGCTCGACTCGAACATCTCAGAACTATGGAACACACGTCACCCGGGCTCCGTGTGAGGCGTTATTAGACCGTGGAAAACTCTTAATTGCGTGCACCATGACTTGTTCTTGATGCGATGACGTGAACTTTTTGTAACACTGCCCTTTTGTATTAGTATTCAACTTATAAAGCTGTGAAGGCATTAAGTGGATGAGTCATCTTTGAACAATATCCTTTTATAACTGTTTAGTAACAAAATTGAAGCCTTTAAAGGGATTTTGTTTAACAAAATGCGAAGTCTATGATAGGACTTTGAAAATCCAGAAAGGAGGGCCACAACCTTGAACAGCTAATAGTCACTGGGAAGGTTGATGGCAAACCACCTAGGGGCCGCAGTCCAACAAGGTGGTCAGATCAGATTCGATCCGCTTTAGACACCCAACTACACAGCGCTCTGCATGATGCGAAGAACAGGCATAGATGGCGGGACACCGTCAGAAAGAAGTTACTCCTAAGAGGATTTCACTACCCTCAGCATTGAGGAATACGACGCAAGGAGGGGAGGGATGATAGGACTTTAACGAGGTGCAAACTTTAACGTACCTACATAGGTACTTACATTACATTTTAAGTCGATACTGCAATCTCCATGTTTTTGCCGCGTATATAGTTACGGGAGAATACATTCGTCACCACCGTTATCTCTGCCCGTGTGTCTTAAGTGTCGACTAAGAGAGAAGCGTCACTGACCAATCTGACCATGCATTTTTTTTAAGATTGTTGCTAGGCAGCAGCAGTAATACTGTGTCCACTACGATGATGCTGACTGCGATTGCGAATTCGCTTGCCCAGCGTGGCGATTATAGACATTTTCATCACACTTGCTGTCTAAGCGCGCCATTGCTGGCATACGGGAGTAATAGAAAAGTTAAATTCCCTAGGGAGTAATAGAAATGTTAGTACGTCATTTAATAATATTTTGTCTTAAAACAATTTTTATTATTCGCTAGTGTGATGAAAAACATAATATGCATCACGGTCGGTACCTAAGCGGAATACCTACTAACGAGAGTGTTAGAAGCCCGATGCCGTAGTACTTACCTCCCTAGACGCACAATGTACTATTACCACGTCCCTACACATAGGTAATAGGAGAGGCTTATGTCCACCAGTGGACTGAGATTGGATGATGATGTGACTACAAGGTTAATGCAGTAGCGAGACCTTTTAGGAAACTTTACACTTTTAAATTCGAGTCTTCAGGAACACCTCCCTTTATCTTATAAAAATGTTTGAAAAGGGTTTTATGTCATACTCAATATGTCCTTTTTCCTTTATATTGTGTGTGTTACCAATAAATTATTTTCCATTTTATTTCTACTATATAATTAATAAAGTTAGACAGCGATAAGTAAGTACTAGGTATATCTTTGCCGGAGACATTGTCGCGTCACTCTTTTGCTGGAGGTTCACAGTAATGTGTCCACTACTTATGATGACGCTACTGCCCATCATCGATTTTTTATCAAATAATGGTCAGCAATAAGTAACCATAATCACCAAATAATAAAAACGACTTCAACCTATATCTCCAGGATCATATCATCAGACCCCGAGCTGGTGCAAACGGGACCACCTAGGGGTTATACCAACCTTTGCATTAAACAAAATGAAAATCGGTTGACGATTTTCGGAAATAATATCGTAGAACAGTGGAATTTAGAACCTCCTTATTTTTAGTTAGTTAAAAATACGAGTACGATGAAGGAAACAATTTAAAGTTGCGAACAAACTTCTTTATGAGTTTTACGTACTATTCAAACTAATTCGCTCAGTTGAACTTGCACACGTGAAACATGAGAACAGTGCAATGAAAGCTGGTTCACTTCGCTATTTTCGAGAAATTCGGCACAAACTGCACCCGGTTTCATTGCTTTTGAGTACAGTTCGCTATCAAAGCTAGAATGAAGCGAAATGGAGTGTTCAAGCGATTCGAACTTCGCAAATTGGCAAGAAGTATCTGCTAGTGGAACTGTGAATAAGGCTGGTCCAGGTCTAAATAATATTTAGCGTTTAAAAGGAAACTCACTATCTAATGCTCATATGGTTGATAGCACTTAAGATTATCTTTGCTATTCACAGAAAAGCTTCTAACTGAAATTGAATAAAAAGTAGTTAAAGGGTTATTTAAAACTAGTATTTAATGGCTACAATTATGTTTTAAAGATCATTTTCTGTTATTTAAAGAATAACATTTTGCTGAAGTACCTATGAAAACTCTTACGTAGGTAACTCGTGTACCAACCAATAATGTTAAATAATAAAAATCATCATCAGTTCGATGATTTCATTTCGATAATATTCTATCCAACAACTGACTAGGTTGTAATATATAATTATGCAGTGACAGCTGTGACGGTTGATTCTTACATGAAACCGTTTCCAGACACATATACTTACAAGTTACTAGACAAATAAGACCTTTTACTGAAACGGCTAACATATGCACAGCTACTTACACTATTAGCTTTTCTCACGAAGTATCATTTCATTTCAAACCAATGTTTATCCTGACGCATAGTACGTTGCACCTAAACAAACAATGAGTCAATTCAATATCCAATAATCTTACCTTGACTTGATATTACGGCCACCAAGTACTAAAGTGTTATCTATTTAGAGCGAATCATGCTCGTATTTCCCTAAAGTGATAAAGGTGTCACAGAATGGGCTAGTTGTTCTAGATAATTCATGTTTATAGCAGCTGTTTAGGTACAATGTTACAGGCTAAATAGGAGCTTAACCAGTACTGTAACACGGGGTGAATAGAAATTGCGCGAGCAGCTTGGATTATAATGCTGAAAGTGAAACAGTTGGTATTTGTGGAACAGGGTGTCCATAATGCTACGTAATTCAAATATTAATCCGCTTATTTCAGTCCACTCCTGGGTGACCTGTCTTCTATTATCTTTGCGAATAGTCTTATTAGGAGGCAATACCCAAAATCACCAAACTGGATAAGCGGATTGGCGATTTCAGTATGCTGGTCATCATCAATCTTCAAGAAAATCGTCGGAGGCACTCAATCAATCTCTTTCAAAACCCACAATCAGATAAAATTTATTAAATACTAGATGACCCGGTGAACTTCGTATCACTTAAGCCCCATTTACATGGTACGAGTTTCTCTCCCATTTTGGGGCGAGAAATCGTATGACATTATCGTACGCAATAATCGCCGGGCGAGAATCGTATAAAATTGGTTACATTAATACGAGAAATAAAAACTCGTTTACGATTATGTCATTCGATACTCGTACGGAGATTATCGCCAGGCGACATAGTTTACACGAGACGCTGCATTTTACGGAGATATTTGCTGACGATGTCTCGACTCATCTAAACTCGTTCTCGTATGACATTTTTTCACGTACATGCGAGTATCGCACGAATCGGTCAGAACCGATTTTCATACGAGTTTTACCTGTCAATTTACGTGATTCGCTGCTAATAAATAGACACTTGTTACATAATATTCGCAAAACAGAATCTAATTATATTTTTGATTGCCATATTTTTTAAGATAATGTAACTTGCTAATTAATTGCTCCTGGCAAACCACGGGACGTTGCCTTATAAAAAAAAATATTGGCGGGAAACCACAATAAATAAAAATAAAAATTTTAAAAAACTGTTTTGTGCGGTTTGGCGATAGCAACAATTTAAAAATGGCCAAAAAGACAATTAAATTTGATAATTCCACGAATATGAAGTTCGTTGAGTTATACAGAAGCTACGAATGCTTGTGGAACACGGAAGCCAAAAATTATAAAAACAGAGATGCAAGAGATGCTGCACTTAAGTCATTTGCAAATGAGTTGGCAATTGAAGAGTTTGGCCCAAAAGAAATAACCTTAAAAATCAAAAATATACGCAGCCAATATTTACAAGAACGGAAGAAAGTTAAAGCCTCTGTAGGAACTGGAGCCGGGGCTAGTAACGGTTACGTTCCCAAGTTACCTTGGTATGAGGCATTAGACTCATTTTTGAGAAAACCTTCAGAGTTTCGGCAAACTACTACGAATTTAGTAAGTACGAAAGCATGTATTTCACCTATTAACTTTGTTTAGTTTTATCACATATACTTTATTAAAGTTATTTCAACTAGGTACAGTCACAAGCAAAAAACAGGTTAATTTTCATGAGCAGATTCAATTGTATGTAATATAAGTTGCGTTAATTTTTATGTTTGCTCCTGGCTGAATGACTGACATGACGTTTCCAGATTGTGTCTATTATGTCGTATACGGGGTGGAGCCTGTAAAAAATTAAAACGTAGATTCTACTCCTCAAACTAGACAACTTTTTAACCGACTAGAAAAAAGACGGTTCTGTTTTCTTTAAAATTATGTATTAAACAAATTTTAAAATCGTAAAGTTTTTAGATTTTTTTTGACGACTGACATAAACTCGTAATGCGATTCTCGCATTGCATTTATGTTTACACGGGAGACTGCAACCATGTAAGGCGAGGCGATTTTCGCCCCTTGCCATACGATATCGTACGTGTAGTTTATATGATGACATTTTTTTTCTCGTTCCACGATAATCGTACATTCGAGGCGAGAAACTCGCACCGTCTAAATGGGGCTTTAACCTATGAATGTAGTCCAAATTTATTTAAATAGTTTATTTTTTATAAATTTTTGCATTTAACATATTTGAAGAATTAGATTAGATTGACTCTGGTCTTAAGTTTCAGTTCTTTTATATTTTCTAACATATCTTCCATTATTCTTACCTTTTAATTTTTTATCTTTTTCTTACCTGTTTTGATTGTTGAGATTATTTTTAATTGTGAAAATGTTTGTTTTGTCCAAACTCACCCCATATTATCTAACCAGCTACAGTATGAGATACTGCAAGGAATCCTTAGGTTTATGAAAGCGTATTTAAAATTTGTCCGATGTATCATTTTGATGTTCAACATACAACATACATAGGTAAATACAGCGCAGTTAAGTACGCACTATATTTCTGCTACCTACTGAAAATTATAACGTGTAAGGTAAATGTAGGAGTGGATGACACTGTACCAATGAATGACTTATTAGCAATTTAATTTAAATATTAAGAAAACTGTTATTAATTTGACCCAAATACAGTATCCAGGCGACTAATAGTGCAATTTGTGATTTTTGTTTTAAACCGTTCTTTGATATCTATACATATAATAAAGCTGAAGAGGGTCGAAAGTCTGTACATGGAAGATATTTACAAAAAAATGATGGAGGATGTCTTAAAATCGATAATAGATCACATTTATGCAATTTTTAGAATTTTTGTCTGTTTGTCTGTTTGTCGGTTTGTCTGTTTGTCTGTTTATTGTACGGAGCATCACGAGAGAACGGCTGGATGGATTTTAATGAAAACTTCACCGTCGTATTCAGGAGACCTCGGGTCGGGACATAGGATATAAAAAATGGTCAAGTGTGAGTCGGACTTGTAGTAAAAAATTAAAATTACAGTTAAATCAACCTATCTCAAAAAGTATAAGAGATATTTAGATGAAACCAGAAGTCGTTGAAAGAGTTCATTACTATGCATGTGTCGTCATCATCATCATATCAGCCGAAAGACATCCACTGCTGAACATAGGCCTCCCCCAAAAATTGCCACAATTAATGACCGGTCCTGTGCCACCCGCATCCAGCGGACTCCTGCATGTGTAAATATTTATGTGTAAATGGAACAAATTACAAAAACTGCGTAAATTATTTTAAGAGATATGACCAATCAATTTACAAGAAACACCTTAAATGTAATAGCCTACAACTATTCAAAAGTATCAGCAGACGCGACGCATTTGCCATGACTATTTGAGCAGGCGCTATATTAATAAGTGAGGACTGCATTCTTCAACCCTCAACACTTTATCAACACCATTTTTCTCAGAACTTTATACCCCGTACTTTAAAATAATTGAACAAGGGCACACTTTCAACGGCTTTAATAGCTGATATCTCCAAAACGATCCGCTTAAAGAAAAAAGCTTCTTTAATTTTTGAAGACGTTTCTTTTGATGTCTCATACGCTTACGATTATGTACAGTCGAGTTCATAAATATATGTCCAAACCCAGGGCTTCAAAAATAAATGAGCATAGAAAGATACATATTATTATGCATCTGAACAAATTTACCAATCAAAAATATTACCTGTCAAAATAATCCCAGCATGTGTCAACTGAAAAGTATAAATTATATAACTATGTGCAACTTCACAAATATCAACGCAAAACCATTTTCGTATATTTTGACAGTCATCAAAAAAAGTCTCTTCGGCTCTCGGTTTGTTAGACTGACAGCGTGGGTTATATCCATAATATGTATAGATAGTGTGGACTGTAGCCTCGGGACTACGGCCCTCGGTTTGTTAAACTGATAGCGTGAGATAACCCCTTGGGCCTTCGGCCCTCGGGATCGCGTGAACTGTGTTCTCGAGCCTACGACCCTCAGGTTCATAGACTGACAGCGAAGGTTAACCCCTCGGGCCTTCGGCCCTCGGGATCGCGTGAACTGTGTTCTCGAGCCTACGACCCTCAGGTTCATAGACTGACAGCGAAGGTTAACCCCTCGGGCTTTCGGCCGTCGGGATCGCGTGAACTGTGTTCTCGAACCTACGACCCTCAGGTTCATAGACTGACAGCGAAGGTTAACCCCTCGGGCCTTCGGCCCTCGGGATCGCGTGAACTGTGTTCTCGAGCCTACGACCCTCAGGTTCATAGACTGATAGCGAAGGTTAACCCCTCGGGCCTTCGGCCCTCGGGATCGCGCCAACTGTGTTCTCGAGCCTACGACCCTCAGGTTCATAGACTGACAGCGAAGGTTAACCCCTCGGGCCTTCGGCCCTCGGGATCGCGTGAACTGTGTTCTCGAGCCTACGACCCTCAGGTTCATAGACTGACAGCGAAGGTTAACCCCTCGGGCTTTCGGCCGTTGGGATCGCGTGAACTGTGTTCTCGAACCTACGACCCTTAGGTTCATAGACTGACAGCGAAGGTTAACCCCTCGGGCCTTCGGCCCTCGGGATCACGTGAACTGTGTCGTCGAGCCTACGACCCTCAGGTTCATAGACTGACAGCGAAGGGTAACCCCTCGGGCCTTCGGCCCTCGAGATCGTGTGGCCTGTAGCCTCGGGCTTACGGCCCTCGGTTTGTTAGGCTGACAGCGTGGGTTAACCCCTCGAGCCTTCTCACGATCGTGTGAACTGTGTCCTCGAGCTTACGGCCCTAGGGTCCATAGACTGATAGCGTGGGTGAGCCATTCGGGCCTTCAGCCCACGGTTTGTTAGACTGACAGCGTGAGTTAACCCCTTGGGCCTTCGGCCCTCGGGTTTGTGTGGATGGTGACCTTACTCCTGCAGCCTTCCTGTTAATATACTGGCAGCGGGTATTAATGCCTCGGCCCTCGGGTTCGTTTAGACAGGGGCCTCGGGCCTCCGATCCTCGGGTTGATAATCTGACAGCGTGGGTTAACTCCTCGGGCCTTCGGCCCTCGGGTTCGTGTAGACAGTGGCCTCGGGCCTACGGCCCTCGGGTTCATGTGGGGAGTACTCGATTGATCCGATTGGCTACAGGATATACTGAATGCTCCAAGCTCTGTCTTCTTACAGCTTAGCATCGACCATAAAACAACATTTCGTCATAAGCCGGATTGGGATTTGGCCCTAACTCGAAGCTCGGTTTCAGCCTTCGTGGTCTTGACGCCTCACCTTTGAGCCTTGGGCCCTCAGGCTCGGTTTGTTTAATTACTGCATATATTAAATGCTTGGCACTATGTCTCGGTCTCGGCCATAAAGCCAGTATTTCATGAAAAATACGATCGGTCATCGGCACTGCTTGGAACTCGCCCTTTGCAGCCTTAACGCCTCGGCTTCGGGCTTTCGGCCCTCAGGCTCGACTTATTTGAATACTGAATAAATATTATATTGAATGCTAGAACGCGTCGGGCTCGGACCACTGTTCTGTTTTCTCATAGTTCGGCCTACGACCTCCTTACTCTATCTTATTTGACATGTATTTTTATTGTTTCTGTGATTGGATCGGCCCTGCTGCAAGGCCGAATTACTTGGGCCCCTGGAGTGGGTTTCCGGGCCTTCAACCCTCTGCTGGATCGGCCTTCTTCCTCCTAAAGTTCGCCCTTCGGGCTTGCTGAACTACTCGGGATTTAAACTTTTCGCCCCAGCACACTGCCATCTTAGATTATTTTCCAACTTTTTCCGAATATTACTCTTTTGGGTTCCTCGACTCAAACCCTGGCGATAGGTTTTTGCATACACTGCACCGACGCTTACTGCCACGCATTCAGCAACTGAAGTCCTCCGGTTAACTTAGGGTAATCCATGCTATGATGATGACTTTTATGACGCTATCAAGCCTCATCTTAATTTTTACCCTCCTTACTTACGCTATGCTTATGCTTTTTAGAATACGTATAATTTTGGCGTTTTGAAATACGACTATCATTTTGTTTGCTGAGGGAAACCACATTATTTTACTACCTTTAGAGATATCAAAATTTGCGTAGTATTTGGAAGTTAACCTCAAACGATAGGTACCTAAACCATTTATTTCATTGTGTATGATATTAATTTCTTTGCTACACCGAACATAATACGTTTGTATCTTGGCTGTTAATCTGATATCTTATCACCAAAAGGACCAATTCTAAGAAACCCATTTACCAGACATACATTTGAAAATGTACAACACAGATCACCGAACAGCACGCGTGCGAAGTCGCGGGCACAGCTAGTCTTGAATATTTCTCAAAATTTATAGACGGTTCTTGCGAACAGGTGCTTTGAGTTGCTTGTGCGTCGGTGTTCTTAGTGAATCTGCTAAGACATTGCATTGTAAAAGTGAACATATAAGCCTGGATTTAACGAATTTTCAGAAAGTATTTAGTGTAACTATTACATTTTAAAAGGATCTATTGATATTGTGTATTTCAAGTGTATTATTTTGATTAGTTCAGTATTTTAGATATATGTCATATACTGGAGCAAAATTATAGCGTTTAGTAGTGGATGACACCAATGTCATTCACTCGCTCAAAATAGTAATTTTGTGTATCTTAATTTGAATCGTATTTTATAGACACAGAACGTATGTTTTAGTTATTCTAAAAAACACAGGTTTCTATGGGCCATGTGAGTAGTGTCTGACATGGGTGTCATATACTGTTTTCCATGAAGATCGAGTGGATGACAGTGCGTAGTGATATGTCATTCGTTGGGTCATAACTATGTGTCATCCATTGGTTACAAGCATTTCTAATGAAAACATGTCCCTAAAATTACCTAAATAAACCCATGACGACGTGCGAATGGCGACAGGGACTGTATATAAACATAATTGGATTCGACAAGCGACACTACAGCTGGCACTAGCCTCATTTCCTTAAACGTAAAACCAAAAAATAAAACTCCTACTACAAAAATACGTAAGAAGACTGGAAAAAAAACATATTTTTTAAACAGCAACAAATCTCAATACGAGACATTCATGCAAAAAACGAGAGGAAGTACAAACGATGTGAAGAAAAAACATATTTTAGAAGCTACTGTGTGTAGTAAAAATAGTTTTAATAACGTACTTAATTGAAAGTTTTGTTCAACATTTAATTAATTACGAGTATATACCTCGTTTTAGTTACTTTTTTCTTTTGTAAGTTCACCAGTAGTATAAACGTACCTGATATTAAGGTAATCAATTGTAAAACGTGATGCAATGCCATGTCATTTACTGGGACATCAATCCTATTTTTTCATAGTCATACTTTGGGACATTCAAAATATTGCCAGTATTCACTGGTACAATTTGAGACGTCGCGGAAAAGTGAAATTATAGTGTAATAGTATTAGTTATATATAATTTATTATTCTTAAAACATAAAGGAGGAACCCGTCTATAAATTGGTATACACATTTAGGCTATATGTTTGACAATTACGTAGTTTTTTGCAAAAATGCATGAAATCGCTCCTTATAGTGTCATCCACTGATACATTTACCTTAATTAGTTGCGATACTCACGATTTGAGATCGATATTGCAGAGTTTCCTTTTGATTATACAAATGTTTTTATCTGATTTCACATACAGCCACAGGGAGCCGTTAATTTCGGGGACTGAACAGATGTATATTTATACTTTTAACGGCTTCCGGTTCATGTAACTACCATACCAAAGTAAAACGAGATACCACTGTTGAGAATTCTGTGACTTTTATGTCCTTTTTCTACTAAATAACAGGGAACGGCCGGTAATACGAATTGCGGGACCGTGACCGCCATACGCTGTACAATTTCGTTTTTGCACTTTTATTGTTATCGACAGTTGCTAGTCATTGCCAGTGACGGTTCAAGAGAGTTTTGACCTGAGATTCAGTTTCATCGTCATTTATGAAATTGATGTTCATTTGAACACAAACTGCCCTGCGGAGATCCTATAATATATGTATACAGTTCAGTTTAATCATAAAACAACCTACGCCTACAACTATTTTTTGTTGACAGTAAAAAAATATTATATACCAAAAATATGTATGTCACTTTGTTGTCTTAATATGCCGTGCTACATTAATTAAGTAGATAGGTAATTGAGGTGAACTGTATTTTGGCAAGACG
Organism: Thaumatotibia leucotreta; assembly: GCA_025490895.1. NCBI lineage: Eukaryota > Metazoa > Arthropoda > Insecta > Lepidoptera > Tortricidae > Thaumatotibia > Thaumatotibia leucotreta. Next base: position 1,364 of record JALPQI010008456.1, on the reverse strand, counting down.
GACGATTTTTTCTCTGCATAACCTTGTAAAATCCGTAACCTTATTTAACAAAGATGAAAAAAGATGATACATTCACATCGTTATTTATTTTTTACGATAGGTTCACCCGAACATCACAATGGTAGGTAGCGAGCTTGTAGACCAATGATCTCGGCTTTTGCCCTCGATCGTTATTGAACGTTATCGTTTTATTTTTTCTTTGCAGCATCGCCATCTGATATATCAAAGAGAGCAATAAGCTTCTCGCAAATATCTAAACTTGATTCAGTGGCTCTATTGCCACGAAATTAAGGTGCATGTTCGAAAATTGTAGCATGCTGTTTACTGTCTATTAGATCGCACTCTGGTTTTATATTATCCATTCTTTTGAAGCACCCTTCGCTGACAATTTTTCTGCACTAAGAACATACTTTTTCTGATTATGTGCGATTCTATTTATTGTCCCTTATATTAGGTGTCATAGCACTTTTGTACTCGTGTGCACGTGCAATCAAGCTCAAAGATATATGCACACAAACCGCAAAAAATATTGGCTCACAGAGTATTATGACCAATTATAAGATCATTTTATATAATGTTGTATGTGCAGATGGTTATAGATCTTGGTTGAATAAGTGACGTCAAACTTTGGGAAAAAATCTGACGGCGAATAGTAGCTTTTTGCTATTGCATTAAAAGTATTAACCTCGCAGTATGAAAAAGAAACAAAAAAAAAATAGTCATTATTACATATATTAAACTTAAATAAAAGATTGCAATGTTAACAGTTTGCACAAGAGCATAATTTTACAAACCTCAAAAACAAGCATTCACAGACACGTCACAAAGTGATAGTTGCCAATATCCAGGATATAATATGTAGTCACTTCTCAATGACTTAACACTTAAAAAAATCGAATTGCACAAAACAACGCAAAACAACAACTGGCTAGTAATAACAGTAACTACCTTCAGCACTCAGTCGATATGAAGTAAATCCTGACAGCTGTCAGTTCAATGCATTATCTGTCAACAACGTCAGTTTCAGACACAAAATGTAGCTATTCAAATGATAGGTGTCAGCATGGATTTCATAGCGACCGAGCACTATAAGATCTGAAATCGAATTGGAGATCAGAAATGTAAACAAATGGGATACCACCACAAAAAAATAATTGCGACAGGTGGGTAATCTAAAATCATTGAAATGCTTATTAAAAAAATGCTTATTTACAGCCACTGACTGTACGTACATTTTTAAATTATTCTACTAATTTTAAATATGAAACATTATATTTTTAATAATATATTTGTCTAGTTTTAATAAAACGTAAGGTGTTTAATTTATACTACTGGCAATGATAAGAAGTTTTAAACATTTGGTT
>JALPQI010008455.1:0-30524 GCA_025490895.1 Thaumatotibia leucotreta | reverse complement strand
AAATAATAAAGTCCAGGATAATTAGTTTCTCGGAAGTTGATTAACCTCTTTTACGGAGCTCTCCCTTCTTTACTAGCTTTTATTTGATGCATTTTAGATTGTTATTCGGGGAACGTTTTATGTGTTAATTTTTTTTATTTTTAAAAGGGAAACTTAACTTGTTAGAAATTGTTCACGTTCTACTCCAAGATCTATGGTCAGCATTTTTGTGCCTAAAAACAGACTAAATGCTAAAAGTATTTATAGTAACCTTACAACTATAGAAACTACATTCGATAAAACTACATACACCGTAACGTTGCGTACAAAATTTCGAAAAATTATAAATGAAAATAAATAAATAAATATTAAGATACAATTAACCTACTATGGTAAGCTTAATTAATGGTAGTATTGTGGGTAGGTACTAAGCGACGATACTTATACATTAGTACGATAGGTACTATTATGTACCAAGGAACACGTATTTGTAATAAATATGCAAATGCCCGCGGATTTGAACCCGAAACCTCTAACTTCGTAGGCACTACCAATTCTACGGAAGCTGGTAAATAAATCGTGGATAAAGATGTCCCATAAAAATACTGGTAAATTTCAAGCTTGTATACGGTTGGTCATAGAATGGCAACCACTACGTGCCGAGGTTGCAGCCTAATTCCGTAACAATTACCACTGTCGCCCTACCGCGATTTTCGAGAATCGTAAATGTTATTTTCCTAACTAGTGCGGAAAAGTAAACTTTGCGCTCGCTTCGCGGTTGTAAATTTCTCTTTTTAAGACACTTGTTATGAAAAAAATCGTTCGATACAAGTGTAAGAACTTCTTTCTAACTCGGGTGATTGTCGCCCTCGTTTCACTCGGGCTCCAACTTCCACCCTCGTCGAAAAAAAATAGTCATAGGACCCATTCATCGCTAATTGTCTTATCTAGTAAACAACTTTCTAACCTAAAAGTGCACGTTTTCTGACGTAAACTGCTATTTCCTTAATTAAAAATAAAACAAACCCATTGCATTTTCGTATCGTTTGACTAAGTTTGATGTACAGGCAAACTTGGCGGTTTTAGAGCAAAAAAGTGTAGGTATTTGGAGGTTAGAAAGTTGTTTACTCCATAAGCCATTAAATAAAAAAAAATAAACCAACTAAGGATATATATTTTGGCTTATTCAATTAATTTAACAAAGAGAATCATACCGTCTCTTTCTTACCCTAATTTTATCGACTCAAAAAAAGAGATGCATATTACTGTTTACACCTTACACTACGTGCTGTAAGTTGGTTTGACAGACTATAGATTAGGCACTTGGTGACTAGGACTAGTCACCAAGTCAGAGTTTGATGGGAAGAAATCGGTTGAAGTCGTGTTTTAAATTGTATAATTTGGTGATAATTATTTGTAAGTCCGAATCGACTTCGTGGTAAGGGTTCTGTGCAATTTTATCGCGCGGGAGCAGACAATGTTCTCGTTAACCGGGGAATTACGCGATTGTTGTGCGACGTATTCTGGCCAGTTCGCGTTTTTCGATTACCGCTTAGTCTGTTACAGGTTGTGTATGTGTGTCCGACGAGAACCTATGTGGTGTATACAGCGTGTTACTGAAACCTGAAATTGACTATTAAAAAGTGGAATTCTTTACCGGCACATGTGTTTCCGCATACCTATAAGTTGGGCCGAAAAAGCGATGCATTTATGTAGTGGAAGAAGTCGTAGATAAATATATGACATTGATAAAACGGTCTTTCGACTAATGATATAAAAGATCTGGCAAAGTGAACGCTTTTATTGGAAAATATTTTTACATTTTTATGAGAGTTACATTGTGGCGTGGACGGTGTGGTAGGTCAAAATAGATATTTTTCTGTTGTTCTTATTATAAATTTCTACTCATTAATAATTCCACGCCAATCCGCTTGCCCAGCGTGGCGATTATGGGTATTTGCCTCCTAATGCGTCTATACCTACGCATAGTAAATAGGAGAGCCCTACGTCCAGCAGTGGACTACCATAGGCTGATGATGATGATGATGATGAATAATTCCACTACACTAAAATAAAAGCCTTAACTTAAAATATACACCACTGTCGAAGGACAGAGGCTTAATTTTAACTTAAGGCTGCATTTGACAAGGGTCGCGGTCCATTTACAGGGTTACACGGTTGCCTTAACACTATTGTTAATTGAGGCACGCAAACTTTATAAATCTACATATTCACTAAACCATTCTATAGATTGAAGATATTTTTAGTGTGACTAAACATTAAATTCTAACGATCTCTGGTAGCTCAGATAGAGACTCTGCCTGTGAAGCTGGAGGCGTTGGGTTCGCATCCTGTTGAGGGTATCTCCTTGCATAGGTATACAGTGTGTTAACATGATGCTGGCTTTTATTGAAACCTAATTCTAAATAAGCCAGGTCAGTCAGGAAGCCTAACAACCACATGTCCAAAATAGCCCTGAACTGGAAGATGCCCGGCAAGCGGAAACGTGGTCGCCCTAAATTCACTTGGCGCCATTCCGTGGAGCAAGAGATGGGTGTGTTGGACATGGGGTGGGATGAGGTGACCCAAACTGCCCAGGACCGAAGCCAGTGGAGGAAAATGATTCGAGCCCTACAACCCAACAAAGGGTAACAGGATGGAGAGAAGAAGAAGAAGAATTCTAAATAAAAGTTCAGTGTGAAGCAATGTACTTCAAAATGAATCGTTAATTAGTGCTTGACAATGACAGTCCGCAGCCAACTAAGCAGGACACTTGTTACATTGATCGTTCGAAGGAAATAAAACGAATTGTACAGTTAATTTAAAATATTTGCCAACTCTTAATACTTGAAAACGATTGCCAGTAATGTGTATTATTACTCATTTTCGTAAAAGCCTGGGTCATGGTAACACTCTGTAAACTAGCTTTTTAGTTAAACTTACAGTTACAGTTTAGTTTTTAGTTAGAGAACGCACAAATGTGCGTCATTGTTCGCAATAATATTGACATGATTCCAAAGTAGATTAAATGATTAAGCGACGAATAATTTCTGAAAATTTCATTTCGAAGCTTTAAGGTGACTATTTATAAAGGTTTTAATAGTTACCTACGGGTGTCAAAAAAGTAATTTTCTGAAATAGATTGTATGATTAATTAGTCAATCAATTCTAAATTCAAGTCCATAATTATTATTGCGAACAATGAAGCACATTTGTCCGATCTGGTCATGGTCGATTTGTATTCATTTAAGTCATTATATCTATCTATTATACTCACATACTTAGTACTCACAACCGATGCCATAATTGAGTTTACCGTGGGACCAGATTTATGTAAAAATATCCCATGATAGTTCTGTTATTCATAGAAACTAAAATTTGATATAGGTTAGGTATATCCTATATGTGCCTAGCTTCAATATGTCCAAGAATCTAAATCAGTACCTCGACTATACCCTCCAGTCGTTATCGTAAAACCGAATCGCATCATATACAATCTAGGTCCCGCCATAAAACTAAATCACGTTTCGCGGAACCCACCTCCGCGAATCTAGGTCTCAGTCTAAAGGCCCGGTCACGGCATTGGTCTAAGGCGACCAGCAGCGAGCGAATCCATGAGTTGGAGCGGTATGCCAAGCGGATTCGCTCGCCACTGGTCGCCTTAGACCAATGTCGTGGCCGGGCCATAAGGCCTGAGTAGACGCTCGAAGGGGCGTCCGGCGGGGCAACCATGTTAAACAAATGCAAACGTATGCGCATGGCCTGAGACACGCTGTCCAAATCCCTTGAATGCTTCAGGCAACGCTGCCCGCCCGCCCGACGCCCCGCTCAACGCTCGCCACTCAGCGGCCCTACCGCGAAAAACGAAATTCGTAAATTTCGAGCATTTGTCTCTCTCACTCTAATAACGCCTTCGTTTGAGTGACAGAGAAAAATCCTCGAAATTTACGAATTTCGATTTTCGCGGTAGTAGGCCAGGCCTTAGGCTGGTTCCTGTGTCACGCGGACCGCCCGCGCGGATCTCTCCGTGCGGAGCAATATGTATTGAATCAATGTTATCAATGGCGCGTTTCAGACTGGTGCGGAGGGATTCGCGCGGATGGCTGCTCGCGCACTTCGCACTGAGCGTTTCAGTATCATGCGGAGCGCACGCGTCTGCGCAAGACGGTCATCTCTCTCACTCTCCACATTGGATGCATTCGCGTCTGTACCCCGAAGCGGTCAGCGCGATACTGAAACGACTTTCGCGGACGGGCCGCGCCTAGCACCTCCGCGCGGAGAGATCCGCGCGAGCGGTCCGCATGACACAGGGAACAGCCTTATGGCCCGGCCACGACATTGCTCTAAGGCGACCAGCGGCGAGCGAATCCATGAGTGGGAGCGGGATGCCGATATAGGTACGAGAGGGAGCACCATACGTTTTCCGCTAAGCCGGTCGCCTTAGACCGATGTCGTGGCCAGGCCGTTAGTCTAAGGCCTGAGTAGACGCTTGAACGAGGCGGGCAGCGGGGTAAGCGACGGGGCGACCACGTTAAACAAATGCAAACGTATGCGCATGGCCTGAGACACGCTGTCCAAATCTCTTGGATGCTCGAGGCAACGCTGCCCCGCTCGACGCTCGCCACTCAGGCCTTACACTTTGGCGAAATTTAAAAACACTCACAACGGACACAATAGCCCGCCCGCCATTGCTTGTCTATGCGCAATAAAGTCGCATCATGGCGGCTAATCTCGTGCTTACTGCCAGCGATATTAACGCCCGAAGAGGCTCCAAATTCAAATTTGAATTTAGTTCTTTACGTGCGTTTAAAACAGAGATAAATATGTACCTATTTTATTTCTAGTGTGGTCGATTGCAAAAAGAACATAGTTTAAAGATACAAAGTTAAATTTTGTGTAACATCTTTTGAGAGTGAAAAGGGCTACAAATAAAAATTTTCTGTGAGCGATCAACAAAACGCACTTCCAATTTTTGAATTTTGTTACCTTTTTCTACCAAAGATTGTTGAACACAGTATACCATACGGTTTGTATCACTACCTTTCGTAACACAATTGACGCGATCATGATTTTTATTTTTACTATATTAATATAAATTTTATTTTACATAATTGGTTCTTCAAAAATGATGTGATTTTTGTTATATTTTATTCTTCTAGCACATAAATTGTGCTGTATATGGGTAAAGCCGCGGATTTTGACGAATGTGACACAGACATAACATAAAAAAAATACGTTACGTTACCACAAAACGCAACGAAAGTTACTATAAAGTTCAGCTCATACTGGTATGAACTCTGATTAAATAAAGGTCGTAAAAAAATATATATTTTTATCACTAAATAGTTGTTTTAATCAGATATAATAATCAACCCATATAATGTAATTTCTCATACTTAGTAATTACTTAAATTAACAGTATTTATAAATGTTTAAATGCCATAATCTTTGGAACTAAATAAACTAAATAAATCACCATAAATGCTTAAATGGAAATTGAACTGTTATTAATTAACACTATTAAACGCGTTAATAATTATACTGTATTTCATTAGCCCTAGGGGGGTAAAATTACCCACTGGAAAAAGCTAATTACTTAAAAAAACGCAAATCAAAATACCTAAATAACAAAATAATTTGATTTGTTTCGCAAACACTTGTTACAGTATGCTGTCATTCAAAATCTAATAAAACTCATTGAAATTAGTACATTTCTGTGTGCACTTCCCTTTACCACATTTATTTTCGTTACGTAACATAAAAAATACGTTACGTTTTGTAAAAATGTAACGTATTTGTAACATAAGTGTAACTAGTGCAGTCATTCAAGCATTGTTGCTCCGAATTTTTTTACTGTGAACCGAATTGCATACAATTTTGGAATTAGGTTCATCTTACCCTTAACTTCAAAAGTGAAAATGATTTGAACTCCGCAACCACCCTGGGGGTGGTTGCCACCCCTTCTCGGGGGTGAATTTCTTTTTTTGCTAAATAAGCTCGAATATCGATAGAAGGCTTAATTTTAAGCAAAAAATCATCCATAAATTTTTCCAAAAAATTCAATAGTTTTCAAGTTATTGGCAATTGAAAATTCGCAATTTTTCCACGTTTTTCATCGGTTTTTTGCAAAAATATACGTTGTATCGAAAAATTTTCAGAAACAAAATTGTAGCAGGTAAAACAATGAACAATTTGGTTTTTTATAAACTATTCTAAGTGCAATATTAAGCTAGATATTAAAGATCAAAACCGTTTTTTATTTTGTCTGAAATTTAATCGATGTGGTCAATGCCATCTGGCGGCGAGCAGATGCATTTTATGCATTCTAATACAAAAGGGTTTTATAGTGCTTGAAATAAGCTTTAAAATGAGTATTATTTACAGTCTTTTGCACGTAAAATAAGTGAGCTGTATTGCAAATAAGGGGAGCATCTAATGTTTTTTCTTTTAAATGAATGGGTTTCACAAGTGCCATTTCCACCAAAATTAAAATTAATCGTATGTCGCCTAGAATTAACTTAACTATGAAGAGCTTGATAGATAGTATCAGTTTGGCTGCTTCAAAACCATAAAGTTAGAATCCGCGCCTAGCGCTTAATAGAGAAAGGAAGCGTGTGAAAGGGAAGCCACCAATCATATGACTATTACACGAGTGCAAAAGAGATAGAAAACAATCCCAAAAGCGTGCCCACTTTCGAAGTGACATATCAGCCGTATCAGCCTACTCGACGGAGACTGTTATTTAAAAGTGATTTTATATTTAATTCTAGTAAGAAGTAAATTTACACAAATAATTAAAGCGATATGGTATCGTGTAGTGTAAAGGATTGCCCTGGTACCCACCGAAGAAATGACGGCAAACACTCGTTTCACAGGTAAATATGATTTGCCGGTTGATTGTTTTCAAGCGATATTTTGTCGATTTAGTAGCATAAATTGTGTAAGTTATCACTTTCTAGCATTAATTGTTAGTTATCCTATCACTGTGCGGTAATAATTTATCACAATATTTAATATTAAAGGATATTTTATGTAAAAATATAAATGGTCACGCTACGCTAGAGCTTGACTAAATGTTGAACTACCAATATCGATATCCGTTCGATAAACATACCTAATCAGTCTATTACATAACGATGCCATCATAGTCCCAGATTTAAAATAAGAATGTGTATTTAACAAACTTGAAGGACCTTACTATGTTTTGTGGGATTTTTTTTGATAAAATGCGATTTTTATTATTTCTGTTAAATTTAAGGGATACGCCAGATAATAAGTTCACACACGCTTGCAATTTGTAATTTGACACCCTCAATTCACATTATAGTATAAAACTTATAGCAAAAAAACGAAGAATTAAAATACCATGTTGTCGATAAAACAGTCAAACATCGATAGATAATTGCTCTGTTGTAATAGGCAACCCTATTGCTGACCACACATAGACAAATTTACGCACACACTTGCGTTTCGTTTTTAATCGTTGTCGATCATTCTTTGTCATCTTAGTTCTGTGTTCAAAACACACAGTTTTCAAAAAAGTCACGATTCCAAAAAATAACTAAATTTAAAATTTTTAAACATCCCACTTTCTTTTCATAATATCTCAAAAATGACGACAGATACGCATAAAAGTGTATGGAATAAAAATTTACGTATTTTTCTGACAAACAATTTGTTGTTTTTGTTTTTTCTGTCAAACATAAATTGATGGAGTTGTGATTGTTTAAAGAGCGCGTGGCAGCGCAATCACAGCCTCTCTTAAGCCCTTTAACCCTTCACAGTTTTCGAAAACGGTTTTTTACTATATATTGCAATGAAGGATGTTGTAGCTCTCTTAATTACCTTTACAATGGTGTTTAACCAACTTCAAATAAGGAGGAGGTTTACAATGCCACGAAATCTTTTGTTTTTTTTTTATGTATGTTCCCCGATTACTCTAAGACGCGCGGACCGATTTAGAAAATTCTTTTTCTGTTTAAAAGGGTATATACCTTGTAGTTGGTCCCATTGTCATCGGGTCCAGATCTGATGATGAGATCCTGAAGAAATCGAGGCAACTCTTCAAATGTTGTAGGCACACATAACATTTTTCATTTATTTTCGAAGACTAATCAAGTATTTACGTCTAGTCATGAACGTCTTAAGTTGGTGATCTGATGATGGAAGGTACAACTCCTTAGCGATTAGGTGTTGGGGGATAATTCTTTAAATATAACATATTTCGTGTATTTTGAAGCTATTTGTGTATTTGCCTTTAGGTGGTCATCGTTTCATGTTGGTGAGCTGATGATGAAAGGTACAACTCCTTAGCGATTAGGAGTTGGGAGATGTTTCTTTAAATTTAACATGTTTCATGTATTTTCGAAGCTAGTCGAGTATTTGCCTTTAGGTGGTCATAGTCTCGTGTTGGTGAGCTGATGATGGATGGTATCTCTAACTCCTTAATGATTAGGAGTTGGAGGATAATTCTTTGAATTAACAAATTTCATACATTTTCGAGATCTATTCAGGTTTTTGCGCGTAGTAGTTATCGTTTCATGTTAGTTAGCTGATGAAGGAAGGAACAACTCCTTAACGATTAAGAGTTGGGGGATGATTCTTTTTGAAGGTATTCGTGTATTTGCGTTTAGGTGGTCATAATCAGTCAGTCAGTCCGCTCGCGCGCAGCAACGAGTGTGTACGTGCGTTAGCAAGTCGAGTGCAATGACCTCCGAGTTGGTGAAGTGCAATAATTGCAATGTTGTTATCAACGAGTTATTGGCGTTTATGCAGAACAAAGTGGAAGTGATGAAAGATGAGAGCATAATAAATTTGTGTGCGACTGCTTTCTCTGAGGATGAAATTTATCGCGCCAAAAAATTGTTATATGATTCGGTGAAGACGGCAGAACGAAACATAGTAAGAATGTAACGGTTATCCGTTATTTCTAATAAAAGCAAATACTTACAATAAAAAAAACAATAAAATAAACATTTAACAAAACTGTAGTACTTAACTATCTTATTTATTAATAAAAAAACATTACAATACATATAAAAATAAAAACTTAATATAAAATTAACATACAAACAGATTTGCCAACTGCAAATTGTTATAGATAAACCAGTCGCGAAACACAAAGGACTACGTCACACGCTTGCATTACTCGTACATGCTGGCCAACAAGTGAGACACATTCGCGCTCGCACATTCCTTCCACGGCTTCGACAGCGAGAGGTCAAACCAATCAACTACATACGTAGTACCTATACCTTATTCTACAATGTAGAAGAAACTTTGGAGTTTCGTATTTTAATCAACTACAGTGTATTAAAATAAGTTGGTGTATTTCCCCAGTAAGGGTGAGTGTTTTGAATATTTAGTAGTACTTAGAAAAAGCTAAATCTAACGCTTAGTAGTTTAATATGTGAATTTTTCTATTTGTAAAACCATTTCATGATCATTTCTTACTATGCATTCTTCTAGATCTGTTTATTAATACTCATTTCATAGTAGAAATAACGTCTGGGACATCAAGCTTCTAAAACCTTCTAGAATTATAAACCTACCCACTTCATAAAAATCTTACTTACATTGTTTTAATTTTTCATTATAATGCTTGTAATTTAAGGCCTAATACTAGATACTCTTAATCATAACGCTTTTAGTTGCTTTCTAGTTAAATAGAATACTTCTGTAATAATATTTTGTTAAATTCAACTTCACCTTGTTTCAACAAAGAAACTTGTCTAGATATTTGTGACTGCCACATCAATGATCACCTTTTTAATGTTTGGGGTTCACTAAACCAGCCTATTCTTCTTTCCTGCACATTAATCTGTCAAAATACCTAAATAAATCCGGATGTCGCAGTCACTTCTACAAAATCAGACTTTTACTAAAACGGCCAATCTCCGGGTATTCCAGGGACCAAGTTTGGGGTTGATACCGAACCCACCACGATGCTGCGCATGCTCCCGTGCATCTCCGGACTTCTCCGTGCTGCCAATTAAGAATCCGGACTTTTCGGAAAAAATCCGGACAACGGCGGATTTTCATCCTGCCGTGCCACACGACGAGCTGTAGTGCAGGGAAGTGACCCCAACACAAGGACTTGCTTAATATTAGTGCTCAGTGTGTGCCAGCTCAGTATTTACCCGCGACCTTAGCCGGACTTTAAGTTTCTTTTATTTTTTTTTATTTAATTAAAGTTTGTAAAATTTACACAACTAGTTTTTCTTCCTATCCGCATTTTATCTACCTCATGCGACGCGAAAACGTCACATTGGCGCCCATACTAGGTTTTTACTGAGCTGAGCATTTTAAACAGGTCCTTGTTTTTATTTTTCTTTTGGTTTTCTTTGGTGTTGGTGGCTTTTTAATCACTGTTATTTTCTGTCGCGCTCTTCTTTCTTGTATTTCACTTGGTCTTTCTAGATTTTAAGTTTGATTCGGCCAGTTGTTTGGTAAGGGGTTTCTTACTTCTACAATTTTTTTTGTTTGCATCTAGCAACAACATTTAGCTTGTCCTAACTTAATTATACTTTGCATCTTAAATATATACTAGATTCCTCTTACTTAACAACACAACCTAACTGCTTTATAATCATTGTGATCAAAACACACACCTTTAGTGTACGAATCATGTCTTATCCAATTAAATACTTGTCACTCCAAAAAGCTGAACTTGAATATGAGGTCGTCCTTAGAGGTGGTTCAACTGGCTCGGTTCAAGATCTTAGAAGCCAGATTGTAAAATTGTCTATACCCCCTGAGGATATTTTAGAATCACACCTTGAACCCGCGGTTGACCTCGAAGCTATCAAAGACAGTCTTGCCAAATCTCAGTCTATGCTTACATCCCTAAAAAGTAAATTCGATAGGACAATATTTTTGCGTACCGAAAACTTGCTTCATCACATATACCATAGATGTAGGCGTGTTACGAATGTCGGTGCTCCACTGGTTGACCAGCATAAAATGTATTGCACTTTGTTTAACACACAGTATAAGGAGATTAATAGTTTAAGACCGGCGTCTATTTCAAGCGCAAGTACAGGGTCCATTTTGGAACCTGAAACTACAGTAGTGCATTGTGATCGTTCTCTAACCTCTGACCTAGCAAAATTAAAATATTCCGGAAAGTCCTGCGTTTTTTCCTTCATACAAAGGGTTGAGGAATTCGTGGAAGCAAGAAACATCTCTAAAGATCGAGTTTTGAAGTTTGCATATGAGATTTTTACCGATGATGCTTTACATTGGTTTCGATGCAATAGAGAAAGCGTTCAAAATTGGGACGAGTTGACCGCCTTGCTAAAAAAAGATTTTAGTCAAAAGGACTACGACTACCGTTTAAGTAACGAAATAAAATCTCGTACGCAAGGAGAATTAGAAAATATTTCGATCTACCTATCGATAATGCACGGTATGTTCTCGCGATTGATTAAACCTTTGTCTGAGGGGGAAAAATTAGAAATAATACTACATAACATCAGACCGTGTTACGCAAGTACCCTAGCGGCTTCCTCTGAGATCAAGGATTTAAAAACTTTGAAAAACATATGCTCTAATTATGAGAACATACACGCACGTTCGTCCTTATTCCATGAACCCCCTAAGATAACTCCTGACACTGTAGCTCCAGAATTTGCCTATACTAAATATCAAAAAAATAATAACTATTGCTCTAATAAAAATTATCAAAATACGGGTTCTAATGATAGACAAAAGCACTTCTATAACCAAAATAATTACTCTAGATCTTACAACTACAGTAAACCTAAACCTACAGAGGAAAAGACTGCCATTACTAGTGCGCTACAACCGGCAGCAAGCGGCTCTATAAGTGTAAACACCACTCGTAGGTACTGTCCGAGGTGTCGTACGGAATCGCATTCTCTAAAAGAATGCAAGGAACCACACTTCCCCGTTTGTTTCAAATGTGGCAAGAAGGGAGTTCGTTTTCCGGATTGTGTATCTTGTAATGTAAAACTAACAAAAAACTAAATACTGTGGATTGCAGTGTACATGTTGATAAGCCTGGCAAAAACTTCAATGATGCGGAGTGGAAGTCTTGGCTTAACTTTATATCTAAGTTTTTTTCTTGCTATACTGTCACTTCAATCCACGATTCAAAAACTACAGATGACAATATACATGACAGACCATTTGTTCCAATCCAGATCAATGGAAATTCTTTTCTAGGGTTGTTAGATACCGGTAGTGGTTACACGATTTTGGGAAATAACTACCATAAGTTTTTTATAGATGCAGGTTTTATACTCCATAGGGAATTTTCTCTAATTTTGTTTGGTGCTGGCAGGCATAGATTAAACACTATAGGCTGGATCAATTTGCCTGTTACTTTCCTAGATAAAACCCACATCTTTAAGGTGTACGTTGTACCAGAAGTTGTGAACTCACTGATACTAGGCATGGATTTCTGGAGAAGATTTGACTTGTTCCCGAAACACCTAGACTCAATTATAATGCCTAGCGATGTGGAGACACTAAACTCTCTCACATCCAATCATTCTACAATCCCTAAACAAATACGTGACTATGACGATCTTTCACCTAAACAAAAAGTTACGGCTGATAATATCACAGCTCAGTTTCGCGACATTTCATATGAAGAACGTGGCCTAGGGCGTACTTCTTTAATATCTCACAGTATAGACACTGGTAATTCTACTCCAATTCGTCAAAGATATTACAGAATGTCCCCTGAGAAGCAGAAAATTCTTAATTCACAGCTAGATGAAATGTTACGCGAAAACGTGGTAGAGCCTTGTGAAAGTCCTTGGTCGTCACCTGTTCTACTGACACCTAAAAAGAATGGTGAAATGAGATTTTGCCTAGATAGCCGAAAATTAAATGCAGTTACCGTTAAGGATGCCTACAGTATTCCCTATATTTCGGAAATCATTGACAATTTGCGGGATGCAAAATATCTCTCTAGTTTAGACCTGTCAAAGAGTTTTTGGCAAATTCCTATAAAGGAAGAGGATAGGTGTAAGACGGCGTTCTATATTCCTTCTCGTGGTACATTTTCTTTTGTTTCTATGCCCTTTGGATTGACTAATGCCCCAGCGACGCAGCAAAGACTGGTAGATATGTTATTTAATGGTCCTGAGTTTGAGCATAAAGTCTTCGTCTATATCGATGACATCATCATTGTCTCATCATCCTTCGAGGAACATATCTCCTTACTAGTTCGCGTCCTCGAGAAGCTTAAAACGGCTAACCTAACCATAAGTTTTAAGAAATGTCAATTTTTTAGGAATAGGCTACAATATTTAGGATACGTGGTAGATAAAAATGGTCTGCAACCAAACCCTGAAAAGATAGACGCATGAATGATAACTAGTGTATCTATTAAGTACAGTACAGGAGTAGAGGATTTTTACAGCAAAAATCCTAACCTAAAAAGGGGGGTATGTAACGGTTATCCGTTATTTCTAATAAAAGCAAATACTTACAATAAAAAAAACAATAAAATAAACATTTAACAAAACTGTAGTACTTAACTATCTTATTTATTAATAAAAAAACATTACAATACATATAAAAATAAAAACTTAATATAAAATTAACATACAAACAGATTTGCCAACTGCAAATTGTTATAGATAAACCAGTCGCGAAACACAAAGGACTACGTCACACGCTTGCATTACTCGTACATGCTGGCCAACAAGTGAGACACATTCGCGCTCGCACATTCCTTCCACGGCTTCGACAGCGAGAGGTCAAACCAATCAACTACATACGTAGTACCTATACCTTATTCTACAATGTAGAAGAAACTTTGGAGTTTCGTATTTTAATCAACTACAGTGTATTAAAATAAGTTGGTGTATTTCCCCAGTAAGGGTGAGTGTTTTGAATATTTAGTAGTACTTAGAAAAAGCTAAATCTAACGCTTAGTAGTTTAATATGTGAATTTTTCTATTTGTAAAACCATTTCATGATCATTTCTTACTATGCATTCTTCTAGATCTGTTTATTAATACTCATTTCATAGTAGAAATAACGTCTGGGACATCAAGCTTCTAAAACCTTCTAGAATTATAAACCTACCCACTTCATAAAAATCTTACTTACATTGTTTTAATTTTTCATTATAATGCTTGTAATTTAAGGCCTAATACTAGATACTCTTAATCATAACGCTTTTAGTTGCTTTCTAGTTAAATAGAATACTTCTGTAATAATATTTTGTTAAATTCAACTTCACCTTGTTTCAACAAAGAAACTTGTCTAGATATTTGTGACTGCCACATCAATGATCACCTTTTTAATGTTTGGGGTTCACTAAACCAGCCTATTCTTCTTTCCTGCACATTAATCTGTCAAAATACCTAAATAAATCCGGATGTCGCAGTCACTTCTACAAAATCAGACTTTTACTAAAACGGCCAATCTCCGGGTATTCCAGGGACCAAGTTTGGGGTTGATACCGAACCCACCACGATGCTGCGCATGCTCCCGTGCATCTCCGGACTTCTCCGTGCTGCCAATTAAGAATCCGGACTTTTCGGAAAAAATCCGGACAACGGCGGATTTTCATCCTGCCGTGCCACACGACGAGCTGTAGTGCAGGGAAGTGACCCCAACACAAGGACTTGCTTAATATTAGTGCTCAGTGTGTGCCAGCTCAGTATTTACCCGCGACCTTAGCCGGACTTTAAGTTTCTTTTATTTTTTTTTATTTAATTAAAGTTTGTAAAATTTACACAACTAGTTTTTCTTCCTATCCGCATTTTATCTACCTCATGCGACGCGAAAACGTCACAAGAAGAAAAGAAAAGACGAATAAAAATCTGCAAGACATGGCTAGCCTCTTAAGACGAGTACATCCGGATGAAATACCTATTTTTGTGGCTCGAGACTTGCACCGTTTACCCCCCGTTACCTTTGACCATGTTGATTGCACAAGGCTTTTAAAGGATATTGTCAGTCTTCAAAGAGATGTGAACTTAATCAAGGGTGAATACGCTACAAAGATGGAATGTGAGACGATAAGAAAGGATTTTATTATTTTGAGGGAAGCATCTTTAGTGAAAAACTCTGATTTTAATAATGCTAACTTTGTAAACGTTAAACGGGGCGCATACAAATATACAAACTTGGAGAATAATACGCATTCAATTGAGGATAGTGGCCCATTTGGCATTGTACAAATCTCAAACAAAGAATCAGCTGTGAGGATGTCAGTGACTCAAGATTCGTTAATAACGGTTGACAATTTAAATCAAAACAATACACCTTCTCCCTCGCACGCGAGTACTGACCCGTTTGCCATCGCATTGCCAGTGCCTACTAAATTGCCGGTGGATTGCGAACTTCATGAAGTGGATAAACAGAGGGCTCAACCATCCCTCTCAAATGCATGTGCGGCGACTATCGCTATCTCGCGCGTATCTGCTACTAGCTCTCCGAAGAATAGCGAACGGCGGCGGACATGCACGAGAGCAGTCGATAACAAGGGTATTACGTGTATCGAGCCAAAGATGGGGACTGCGGACGCGATCGCTGTCTCGCCCGTATGCAACAAGAACGAACGAGACACCGCATCGAATGACGCGCTAAACGTGGTAGGAAAACCGATAGGTATTAGGTCGAATATCAGTCGCTCAGCGCAATCTGACAGTGACAGTTGCAAAAATATTAATACGCGTACAGAATGTAAACATTCCTTCTCCGATGTTTTGAGAAAAGAAGGAGAATGGAAGGATCAAAAACCAGATGAACAGTGGGTGGAAGTCCAAAGGAAGCGTCTGAGAAACAGGTTTATAGGGCAAACAGGAAAAGCAGTAGTGGACCCGACGGGAAAGTTTAAAGCTGTGAATATTACTGTGCCTTTGTATATAAATTACGTTGACAAGGAGACCTCTGCCACGGACATTCGCGAGTATGTTTATAGTAGGACAAAGGTGCGTGTTGAGCTCGAAGTGATGCCTAGGAAATATGCGAAGGGCTATAGTTCCTATAAAGTTATAGTACCTAGGCATAAGCTTACCGTATTTATGGATGATAATTTATGGCCAGATGGAATTTCATTTAGGCGGTTCATAGATTTTAAGCGAGACAAATAAGTGTAATCAGATTTTTTTATTTATGTTTGATAGTCTTAATAATAAATTGTCAGTAATAACGCTGGCGACTTTCAATTGTAAATCAGTGTTAAGATCTGTGGAGGGTGTCAGAGAGTTATGTAGGCAAGCCGATGTTATAGCATTACAAGAGACTTGGCTGATGGATCATAATGTGCAATACATAGGTACTATTGATGAAAATTTTGATTTTACTAGTAAGTCTGCAGTCGACTCCTCGCTCGGCATACTGAGGGGCAGGCCCTATGGAGGGGTAGCCCTTATGTGGAGAAAGGGTATTTTTACATCAGTTAAAGTAATACAATGTAATAGTGTGCGGTTGGCGGCAATTAATGTATTTGCAGGGGATCAGTCCATGCTTATTTTTACAGTGTACATGCCAACTGATAATATAAACAATTTGCCCGAGTTTACTGAATGCCTCAGTGAGGTATGTGCTATAATTGAAACACACAATTCTGACTGTGTTTTTGTACTTGGTGATTTTAATGCCCACCCAGGGGAGCCTTTCTTTACAGAGATGCATGATTTTTGTGTTGAACAAAACTGGCGATGTGCCGATATTGAGTGGTTGGGCAGTGACTCTGGGTCATATACATTCGTGAGTGATGCTCACGGTTGCACCCGATGGCTGGATCACTGTTTGGTCACTGACTCAGCCTGGCAGTCTGTTTCAGATGTTGCTGTTAAGTATGATTCATATTGGTCAGACCATTTTCCAGTCCTATTTACATGCAACATACAATGTGAGAAGCTAAGCTCACCTGAAAGGCAGGAAGTTAGGAATGATTGTACATGGGGGGAAAGAAATGCCGAACAAATAAAACTATTTTATGACATATGTTGTGATAAATTGAAATGTATAGATTTTCCTTTGGACTTAAGATCTTGTGCGGATAATTATTGTAATGACATTGCGCATCATAAATTATTAAATGAATTATATTTTGACATTATTGATATACTGCAGACTGCATCTAGGTTAAGTAAATCTGTAAAAAAATGTAAGCGCAAGCAGGTGACTGGCTGGAATAAACATGTAAAAGAGGCGCATGAGCTAGCTAGGCAAATGTTTCAGCAGTGGGTCTTATTTGGGAAACCATCTTCAGGGCCTGTTTTCCAAGATATGTGCAGCTCCCGGAAATTGTTCAAGGATAGACTCAAGTGGTGTCAGAATAACCAAGATCAGATTAAAATGGATATCTTAGCCACTCACCACAGGGTCAAAGACTTCAGCAGGTTCTGGAAGTGCACTGGTAAAATAGGTCCAAAACCTAGTCTTCCCGCTAATGTAGATGGAGCATGCCAGCCTGAGCAGATTGCCAATCTATTTAAGAACCGGTTTCAGGTTGATAGCCCACTGGGAAATGCGCGGGTGTTCAATGATAGGGCCATCATGGATGAGATACCGGTTCAATTTACATATAAAGAAGTTGAGCTTGTAATAAGAACAATGACTAGAGGGAAATCGCCGGGGCATGATGGTCTTAGCATTGAGCACCTGCAGCATGCAGGTGACCATCTACCTCGGGTACTCAAAATGTTTTTTAATTTATGTATAAGTCATTGTTTTCTTCCAGATGAAATGATGAAGACCATTGTGGTGCCCATTATTAAAAACAAAACGGGAGACGCCTCTGATGGGTCCAATTACAGGCCAATATCTCTTGCAACGGTCACAGCCAAGGTACTGGATGGACTGCTGGATAACCTATTGTCAAGACATGTTGAATCTCAAGATGCGCAGTTTGGTTTTAAGCCCAATTTATCAACAGAGAGTGCGATAATGTGTTTGAAGCACACCGTCCAGTACTACATTGATGGTAAGACTCCAGTGTTTGCCTGTTTTTTGGACCTGTCAAAGGCTTTCGATCTAGTCTCATATGACATTTTATGGGACAAGCTTAATGACTGTACGAGTACCCCGAAAGGTGTGATTAATCTGTTCCGGTATTGGTACGGTCACCAAACCAACCAGGTCAGGTGGGCAGGTGCGCACTCAGACGTGTACAAGCTGACTTGCGGAGTGAGGCAGGGGGGTCTTAGCTCACCCAGGCTATTTAACTTATACATCGATGACCTGATAGCCAGACTCAATAGCACAGGCGTTGGATGCTCAATTAGTGGTACCACGGTAAATAACTTGAGTTACGCGGATGACATGGTGCTGCTGAGTCCGGCAATCAGCGCTCTTGTTAAATTGCTGCGAATTTGTGAGGACTACGCGGTGACTCATGGCCTAAGGTATAATACGCAAAAAAGTGAACTGCTTATCTTTAAAGCAGGAAATAAGGAGTATACTTCTATTCCTGCCGTGCACCTTAATGGGGTTCCTCTGAACAGAGTGTCGCGATTTAAGTACCTTGGGCACTGGGTCACCGAGAACTTCCAGGATGATGCCGATATGGAGAGGGAGCGCAGGGCATTGGCAGTCAGGTGTAATATGCTGTCACGAAGGTTTGCACGTTGTAACGGAGACGTCAAGAAGACCCTTTTCAAGGCTTTTTGTCAATCGTTTTACACGTGCAGCCTGTGGACGAACTACACCAAAAAGACATTCAATGCCCTGCGTATCCAGTATAACAACGCCTTCCGTGTGTTGATGGGACTGTCACGTTACTGTAGCGCTTCGGGGATGTTTGCGGAAGCCAGGGTGGACGGCTTTAGTGCTATAGTTCGCAACCGCACCGCCTCCCTTATGCGCCGCGTGCGTGACAGTTCCAATAGCATAGTGCAGCTCGTTTGGGAGAATCCTGCTTGCGCTTTATGGAGGCACTGGAACGACGTGCACATGGGTTCCAGGGGCATTGTATATAATTTATTATAGTTTGTATGATTTTTTATTTTGTGATGTTTGTTTATATTTTTAATTTAAATTTGAGTATTTTTTTGTGATTTTAAATTATGATTTTTATTTAATTTTGGTTTACTATATTGAGTTAATTTTAATGTTATTAATTTTAATTTATAATTTATTTATTTTTTACTCTTGAATGTGCTATGGACAATGTCTGAAATAAATGATTTGATTTGATTTGATTTGATAATCTCATGTTGGTGAGCGATGATGGAAGATTGACATTCCTTAACGTGTAGGGGTTGGGGTATTATTCTTGGGGTATAAGAATGTGGAATAATATTTAAATCCTTTTCATTTTATCAAAAAAAAATCATATTTTTTGTCAAGGGGTAGTTTTCAAGGGTTGAAAGGGGGTTAAAAATGGGATAATTATTATAGAGAACATAAAATATTATTTTCTCTATACTTAAATCTTTTTATGTCATAGGTACCTAAGTATTTTTGTGATTTTTTAAATTTAGGGGTTGTTTGCAAGGATTGTAAGATTTTCAAGGGATTAAAAATGATTTTAATATGAGGTAATTATGTTAGAAATTACTTTACGATTTCACCACTTACTATTAGACATGTTTTCTAGCGATAAAATGGCTTAATGTAATTTCTTCCATTAAGGGGTTGTTTACACCCCTTAAAAATAATAGGCGGAGTTCAGATCATTTTCACTTTTGAAGTTAAGGGTAAGATGAGCCTAATTCCAAAATTTCATGCAAATCGCTTCACAGTAAAAAAAATCGGAGGTAATACCGTATTTTTCGCTTCAATGACTGCACTAAACGTATATTTGAAAAAAGGTTGATTATCTTGTTAAATAATTGCAATCTGAACATAATAATACATGCTACTGACGTTTGAAACTAAACCCTTTCGTATGAAAAAACAGCCGTTTAATAATAATCACTACTTACCGTAAAAATCACACTACCACTTTAGACGTTTTTTGCTAAAACTTTCGCCGCGTGCACTGTGACAACCATTTGTTAACGAATTAATGGGAGTGAGTGTTCCTATGGGTGTTGCCCTACTAGAATAAGAGTTCCTAGTGTCGATAAACAAATTTCTACCAACATTGGCTTAAATATGACCTTAAAAAAGCGTTACGAAAGTATCGTAACGTAAGTTTGGAATTGGTGACCCAAAAAGTAAAGGGAAAGAAAACAGTAAAATTGTTCACATATCATAAGTCCTTAATGAACGAAGCAATCGTTTATCATTATAATTTGGTTTTAAATCAAACATTTAATGCTGACAAGTCTAATAATATGAAAAAAAAAGGTTTTAAGTACTCGTAGTCGAAAAAATTACTCGACTTACGTTACGTTTTTGGCAGAAATATTTATTTAAAAATTTTAAATAAAGAGCTAAATTAGCTATTTCATTTGATTACATGTAACTGAGCATAGGGGAATATTTTAAAATTGATCAGAGTTCTCTAGACGTTATCAGTTTTGTTTTATGAGCAAGACAAATTTTAAGCTCCGAATTCGTCAAAATCCGCGGCCTTACCCATATAAGTTTTTTGCCTATTTTATTCTACATAAACGTTTGAGAGTTGGCCGCGCCGGTAAACCATTCGATTTATACGTAGGTATATTCCATAGGCTATGGTAGGAATGGTACACGTGTAGTACCTAGTTTTTTTGTCACCGTTACGAGTATAAAACGAAAAAATGCTAACAAACTCTTGAACTTGTGATATTTTGAGGAAGTAGTGCTATTAGAAGTAGAATATTTTTTTCAATCCACCTAACTAAAAACTGCCACAACTTCTATTGTCAAAAAACCGGCCAAGTGCGAGTCGGACTCGCGCGCGAAGGGTTCCGTACCATTATCAATTTATTATTAAAAAAATACAGTTAAATCTACCTACCTCAAAAACTATAGGAGATAATTTAATCAAACCAAAAATCGTTGATAGAGTTTATCAATGTGCATAACATATATTTTTTTTTGAATTTTATATCGCGTAGTTTAAAAAATAGAGGGGGGGGGACACATTTTTCAGACTTTGAGAGCTGATATCTCGAAAACGATTTGCTTAAATAAAAATAAGATGTATAAACCTTCATATCATTTTCAAAGACCTTTCCATTAATACCCCACACGCTTATATACAACTAAAAAAAAATTTCTATCCCTCAGTTACATGTATGGAGGGCCCCCACCCCAATGTTTTTTTTACAATTTAGTATCATAATCCTGTAGCGGTTCATACAACACATATGCTTACCAAATTTCGTTACTGTAGCATTTATAGTTTCCGAGTAAATCGGCTGTGACAGACGGACAGACGGACAGACGGACATGACGAATCTATAAGGGTTCCGTTTTTGCCATTTTGGCTACGGAACCCTAAAAAACAAACATTTTTGTTACGTTTTGTAAAATATTGTTTCACTATTTGCCTGTCCCGAGTTGTTTTCACTTCGAAAAACCGAAACTCCACAGAGCGTTTCAACCGAAAGGCAGACAGGGACGCGATGAATAATCAACTAGTGAATAAATCTGGTTCACTGTTCCAAAGGTTTCTAGAATATTCGCGAGCGTTGTACTCAGAAGGTGAATGTTGGGAGATCTGGTATAATAAAACTTCGAGACAGGGATTGCAAAAAAATAGTACATATTTAAGGCCTTAATCAAAACAAAAATCACGATCGCGTCCATCATGTTACGAAAATTAGTCATACAAACTATATAGTATCTACACTTTGTCCAACCTGCTTTGGCAGTAGAATAAGGCCTCCCTCTTCTTCTTCCACGCTTCCTATCTAATGCATTTTGCAGCGCACAGATTGGTACAGTGTCACTGCAAAAAAAGAGTAACCGACGTAGCCCTGACAGCTTAAGTGGGACTGGACCGGTCATTATATACCGTATACCAGGCGATTTGTGGTCCAAGAAAACTACCGAATGATCACCTAATGCAATGTGGGTCTTGAAGAATATGGCGACAAGATCTCGACGTTTTTAGAAAATATTGATCCAGCTGTATTTTTAAGCAAGGAAGCAGTTTATGACAAAAAACGTGCAATTATATATTAGAGAGTTGTTTACAAGATAAGAGAACTAAGGTGCAATGGGTTTTATGCTCGGAGTCACATCATAGCCACCAGCCTTGATCTGGGTCAGCTCATGTCTGGGTAGTCCAAAAGTCCCCATCACGCTCGCAGCATTACCACGCTGCTTGGTGATGGAGATTTCTTGGACAAGCCAAGATCCAGGTCCCGACCTGGATCTCGTTGCCTCTGTCTCTCAGCTGCCGACCTAGCTCCCTGAATAGGTCGTGTGCCTCTTTGCACCAGAGTCCAGAGTCCAGACGTCTTGACAGCAATAGGCGTGAACTCGTAGGTCCTTTGAAAAAGGAAGTATTTGTTATGTTTGGCTTTAGCGGCAATTTCAGCCACTTCACCCGTTGTTTTGGTGGATAATCTGAGATAGGATGCAGCAAATATACTAACACAAGTTGAATCCCATAATTATTTTATTTGGGGTTGGTTTTCTTCTACAATTAACGATGTCGATAAAATTATGTTTCTCTCACTGGCTAGATTACGATAGTGTTTTGTTTTGCTTTGGAAAATCCGAGCTCTGGAAGATGTTATTGCCGCCGGCTATACGGCAGACATAGCAAACGTTGGCCAATCAGAAAAAAGCGATTGGTTCGAAACAGCATTCCATTACGGCGCGACCGCGGCCGTTAATTAAACCTAGTCCGAGAGCCCGGATCTGTTTCAAGCTTCTAGTTGAACTAGGCTGGATAGATATTGTACTTGCCAACTATAACTATGATACTATCTCTATTACACTTAACAGAACTAGGTAGAAGTAACAGAGATAGTATTAAGTTCCTTTGGTCGCTGTATAATTTTGTTATATATTATGTATATATATATATATATTGTATAGCTCGATTATGTGTAAGTTGCAAAAGTTTACGGAAACTTGGAATTTATTTTGAGAAATGAAGGATTTCGTTTTTTATTCGGTTAATTTCACTCTTCTATTGGTGAAAATAATTGGGATGCAAATTAAATTAGGCAGCCCATAAAGATAAAATGCACGACATGTTTCGCTCCGTATACGAGGAGCTTTTTTCAGGAGCCATGGCTCAGCGACGAAAACTGCACCTGCCCTGCCCGATCGAGAAATCAGCGCGGGCGGAGGAAGGGTAGGCGTGAAACTATCCTTATTTGCGTTATTATCACAAATGTCAAGGAAAGAGGGGTTGCATAGATGCACACTACACTTACTACACTGGCCAACGAAGAAGAATCTCCTCATATACGGAGCGAAACATGTAAAAACATTAATTTCTTATCGCTTCAATAATTCATCAACATCATCAGCCTATGATAGTCCACTGCTGGACGTAGGCTTCTCCTATTAACTATGCGTATAAATGCATTAGGAGGTAAATGCCCATAATCGCCACGCTGGGTAAGCGGATTGGCGATCGCAGGAATGTGTCCACTATGATGACGCTGCTGCCCATCATCAATCTTTTATAAAATAATGGTCAGTGGCACTTCAATCCCTTAGTCGACTCTTACGACACCCACAGGAGGAGTTGGGGTGGTGACAGATGTAGTCTTATTGCCGTCACCACACGGACAATAATTACGAACCCCTTATTACCTTTCCAACTGTAAAGTTTGACAAAGTTACGTCGGTGATCAAAGCAACCGCAGTTTACGGCACTGACACTTTTTAAACTTCGGTTCTGGGGGCAATTAACAAGTTGGATTTACTTGTTATGCGCGCCTTTCAAGTTAGGTTCAAAGTTGCTAGGATTAGGTACGAGGCACGCGACAACTTTTATTAGTCAGACTTTTGTCGGAATTTCGCAAAACATTAAATGAAAACGTGAAAAGTCTCGCTAGATTTCTTCTTATTGCCTGACAGACTTGAAGGAGTCCCTAATAATAATAGCACAGATTAAATGTACATAAAATATAACTCGATTAAATCACAAGATATACAGGGTGAAACGGAACGACGAACCTTCCCGCTACCGATCGAGTCTATCAACCATTACGATGAACTTTCAGTAGGTATAGTACCAACATCGAAATATCTTAAAAAAAAGTTTGCATTCTGCCAAATGACCTATTCTTTTAAGTTCTTTCCAATTTATTACATTGAAGTTCTGTACAAAAAATTTCAGTAATATTTTTTAATATAAATCTTGAAGGCCTAGACCGGCAAAGCGCTCTTTTTTAATTCCATTCCATATAAATTTATGGCACAGCATCATGACATTCTACCACTGTGCAAATAAAAAAAAACTTTCGTGTTTTTGTTGTTTATTTCATTGCATATTTCAGAGAAGCACTATACCTCGGCCGGAAATATGGGGTTGCCGGCCGTAGCCATAGACGGCCGAGCGAAGGGAGCTTTCGTCCCGACCTCTAGTAATGTACTATTTCGTGTCTTGTCGTTCAAAATGTGAAATAATTTATTTTTCTCAAACATGCAATGAAATGTTGTCATTATGTTCGTCATAATAGGCTTTAAAGTATGACGTTGCAGGCGGATGACCTCGAGATAATAGTAAAGAATTTTCATACGAATTTAACGGCCTAGGCCGGTAAGTAATATTTTTTAAAACATGGCGTCGGTTTTCATGAACAGGCTAAACAGCTAAATTCTGTTTTTTTTATTGTCGTATTTTTTATTTCATTGCATATGTTTGAGAAAAGCACTATACATGCCTCGCCGGGAAATGGGATAAGCCCATATTTCCCGGCGTCTGCAGTAATGTACTATTAACTACAGTCATCATCCCTATTGTGCAGCTCTTGGCCTATCAAATTTCTAGCTAGCCCCTATTTCGTGACATGCAGTTATTACGCGACGGCTCAGCTCCGTGATTACTTTTCGCGGTCGCCGGAAGTGACGGATTTGAATATGATTCCAAAAGCAATTGTTTTAGACGACCGTTAAAAAGGTTTTATAGGATTATTTTCTGTAGTCTAAGCTGGCTTTTGCTTCATATGACAGGTAATTTTAGATTGTGTGTACCGTTTGCGGTACTGAGCATTGTTTTTCTCTGTTTTCGTTTTATGGCTTAGGGTTATGATGGTACCGTGTTTAATCGTTTGTCATTGTTGCCGTCCGGTTCTACCAAGTATGTTAGTGCGAAAGTGACGAGTAGCACGATAAACAGTAAACGCGTCACCATGGTAAGCCAACGGTACGGTCGGCGCTAATAATATGTAAACGATTTTGGTCCTTATGCCTTTGACACACGTTCCGAAATGTATACATATTATTAGAAATAGAAATAGAAAATAGAAAAAACTTTATTCGTAGCACACACAAAATACAGAGACGAAAAAATAAATATTATACAAATAAGAACGTGTAAGCTACGAAATGGCCTCATCTCAGCATTTTGCTGGCGAGTGCCAGCGCTGGTCTTCCGATGAGGCCATCGCGTGAACAGTTTCACGGCAGGTAACACAGCACAATACAAATAAATAAACAATAATAATTACATTCAAAATGAAAGACAATACAGCAAACAAAGGTAATATATATCAGGTAATATATATTAGTTAGACGTGAATGTACATGGGAAGGCGGTGAGCGACTCCAAAGGTTGGAGCTAGAGATCGATATCGGAACTCCCTATCGCACGTATGGTCTTCCGCCCCGCCGTTAGCCTAATGGCCTGGCCACGACATTGGTCTAAAGCGATCGGCGGGGCAGAAACCCATACATGCGAAAGAAGTGAATTCTAAAGTTGAATCCTGAGCGTAATTAGGGATTCAAGCGTTAACGCCTAAGACGAAAATAATTTAGTACCTACCATGTGAGACATACTGCTTTTGACATCATCCATGAGAAAAATAAATTATGTAAGTACATACGTGCTATTTATTTTCAAATTTCATTGTAATTTTATACGCTGGGAATAAAAAGTCCTTGAACAGAAAAGAGTGCCTTTGTTCCCTCCTAAGCAGGGAAGTAAAACCCGTTTTCGAATAGGTAGTGTGAAAAATAACAAAAATTATGACTATCTCACATAATATTCTGTCAGGTATTTTTATTTTATCATTTACCCGTATCGTTGTCTAACAGAACTGTAGGTACTTGATTTTGAGAAGTTCCTAGTTTAAGCTTATCCTATATATTTATTCTTCAGCTGAGCCAATTACAAGTTTGGCTCAATACAGAATTACCCTAGATTAGAAGTTGGGAATGACCCGAAGTTTCCTAGTTACGTTATCGGGCAACGACGACCTTTTGTATGAATACATTTGAACATTGTCGAAGCTTATCGAGAATGGAGTTTGGAATTATATGTATAGCACAAGATCATTACAGATGTAATGAATTTTGGAATCGTGTATAGAATACAAAAGCGGTATTGATTTTAGAAACATCGTGGGATATTCATTCATAAATCGGCGTAAATAGTCTCACGATAAGCATAATATTTATTTATTTCTTAAGGTTTGCCTATCACATATAGGCAAACCTCCTCTAACCTAAGGGCGTAATCAATATTTTTTTTTAACTCTATGTCATAATTTTTCCAAATTTCCAATTTGATTTGGCAAATTTTGACGTACTTAATGTAGGCACGAGGCTATAACTAATACACTTTACACTTGGATACAGAGATAATTTCTGAATATTCACCCAATCAGAGGCAAACACAACTTACATATCGTCCTATTACTGCAAATGAAGGCTCTACGGAAAAAACACGTTTAAAAAAACAGGGCAAATTCTCACCTTATTCTGTTAAAAGTATAAGGTGGTTTTTCTTTCTGTAATTTGAATTGACTAGACATGTTCTTTCCGTGGACCCTTCAAATACCATTTAAATATTTGCACGTATTATGTTATTCAACAATGAACTTATTATCAAACCGGAATCAGAAGGGGATTCTAATGTACTGTTGACACAACAAATGACACAACATTTACCAAGAAAAGAGTTGTTTATAGATGTAGTGAGTAATTAATTAATCTATTGTCTGAAAGTCTCTGCACTCAAACTATGAATATTTTAATATTACCATGAATATATCCTAGATTGACTTATACACTGTTGTGTCAACAGTACTTTCGATCGCGGTTTGATAATAATAATAATGACAGTTAAACTGATTTAGCCAAAGCCTGATTTTTTGATTAAAAGCAGCATAATGATAATAGTACATTGTGCATCAAGGGAGGTAAGTACGGAATTACTAACGAGAGTGTTAGAAGCCCGACGCCGTTAGGCGGAGGGCTTTTATGACTCGAGTTAGTATTCCGCTTACTGACCGTGATGCATACAATGTTTTTCATCACACTTGCCGACAAATAATAAGTTTTAAGAAATAACATTATTAAATGACGTACTGACATTTCTATTACTCCCTAGGGAATTTCGCTTTTCTATTACTCCCGCTGCGCGCGCAAATAATGGCGCGCTTAGGCAGCAAGTGTGATGAAAAAGCTATAATCCATTTTAGATAACTCTTTCTGAGTCAGCTCTCTCGTTTTTGCCGACGTGCTGCGGCGAACCGCGATAACGGCAGTCACAGAAGTAATTAAATATTAAAATCTAGTTAAACCGCCAGTTAGTCACCTGTAGTGAGTTAAATCCACTTTAAATAATTACGTGCTACCCGTACCACGAGTTTACAAGTACTAGTCGAAACTAAGACCACAACCTTATTATAGGTATAACAAGAATATCTACCTGTCTCACTACCAGGGGCCTGTTTCTCGAACGCTTGTGACTTGTAATACAAGTGGAAGCCTCTTTTTGACACTATTAATTAGATAAGAACTTCCGCTTGTATTACAAGTTACAAGCTTTCGAGAAATAGGCCCCTGCTTTGTGTCTTAAATGGTTTTCCCAAACATATTATAAATACTGTAGAGAGTAAATCAACTCAAACTAAGAATATTATTAAGAAAATGTTCCTTCGAGAGATGTTAATGTATAATGGCTATAAGTAGATTAACTACAACGTAGAGAATAACAAAGTAAATGTTTAGTAAATAACGAAATCGATTTTAGACCTTAAAGGTTAATGTACTAAACTAAAACATTGAAACATTATTTATTTTCTTATAAGTAAACAATTAAGACTTTTTTTTTCAACTAAAACTCGCAGCACGTCAGATAATCCGTAAAGGCGGAATTTGTAATAGTGTTGAAATATCGGGCACTCGAAAATACCTTACATGGGAAATACGCCGTTTTAAATTCAACTAATAATCTAAGTGATTTTTGTCGCTAATGATTAGCTTCACAATACCATTGACTAAATTCGCTGTGATCGACGGAAGGTAGTCTCGTGTAATTGGAAGCACGTTGGACCGGCAATCCAGAGGAAGCGGGTTCGAATCCCGTGACGACCAGAGTCTTTCGCAGTTGATTTTTTCTATGGTAAGCACATCTGTTACGACATTGTGGTAATAATCTAAGGGCTGACACACGCGGGTCCCGCTCAGTATTAAAATCCGTCGCACGCGCCTGCACCAGTTAGCACTATTCATACAATTTCTTGTTAGATAAGTCACAAGCGTCCGTTCCGGGTAATCCGCGACAACTAGCGTAGCACAGTGGAACGACTCTATACATTTAGCCTGACATGAGTACCTTATGTTCGTAATTTGACTATAACTTTCGATTGTGTTAACTTTCAGCAGCGAAAATTGGCGTGCACACTCATCAATAGATTGATGATAGAAAAATGTTTATATATTAAGAAAATTATATCGAGAACATATCGAAAAAAATACAAATAAATTATTTTTCTAGAAAATTTGTTTTTTTTAGTTAATTTAGCGAAATGTCTTTTATGATCATATTGGTGTACAAAAAATTTAAAAATAATATATACTTTTTTAAATAAGACACGTTCAGTGTCTCAGTATCGAGTGCCTCACAGCTGTTTAAATTACTGTTTGGCGGTGTGGTTGTGACATTGCTCATCGATTATTATCAGGCGTTTAATTAAAAAGATACGAATGTTATGATTAAATTAACATCTTTTTAGTTAAATTAAGTGTTTTTATGTTTGTTTTCAGTACCAAATAAATGTTAAATAATCCATAAACGTCTGTAACGTAATCGACAGGAAGATTAATGAAACTGCGATGATTCAATAGGTATATACAAATCTTATTTACATTTATAAATCTACAAATAATCAATATCTATATACAAATCATA
This sequence comes from Thaumatotibia leucotreta, assembly GCA_025490895.1. Lineage (NCBI taxonomy): Eukaryota > Metazoa > Arthropoda > Insecta > Lepidoptera > Tortricidae > Thaumatotibia > Thaumatotibia leucotreta. The sequence goes on along the minus strand of JALPQI010008455.1, from coordinate 1,402 downwards.
TTTACATTTTAAAAATCTACAAACTGAAATTCGCAATTGCAATCCGCTGACTTGATGAGGTTTTTGGCTTCTGTATGCAAAGTTATTTTTACATTGCGCTGTAGTTTACTGGATAGCAATGGATCGGACCTTAACAGTAACTCGTGAATAAGATCCATGTTACTATGCTTCCTGGAGATCTTCCGCGTATGATGGAGTCTCACATACCTTATAATTTTATGGTTAGTCTCCTGTGCCTCTTCTGACAGCATGCCAATAGGTACCAGAGAGTTATATTTTACAATATCTGCTCCATGGATTAGGATTTTGTGAACGGTGACGGGCATGCGATACCATTTATACTTATTTGTATATAATTTTGCAGTTTTTCTTATATATTTCTTGAACTTTTGCTCGTCAATTTGAATCCGTGAGCAAGACAAAAGTTCTAGAATGACGCAAAACCTCTTTAACAGTTCTGGATCAAGTCCTGTAATTTCAGCACTAACATTATAGTTTCTGAAAAAAACTTCGCGCAGTGTTTCCGTCATTGGTGTTTCCAGCTCCTTGTTTAACAATATCAACGAGGAGACCTAACTTTTCCCTAAACTTTTGTTGGATCTCTTGTTTTCGCTGTGCCACTTTTAATTTATCATCTCCTTGAGCGCGCCAAACTGCTAAATTTTGCTTATAAGATATGTGGAGAAAACATTCGAAGCTTCGAATCCATGCATGAAGGGGTGATATACCAAAACAATAGTACTCTGAGTTAACTTTCATTTGGTCTATTTTATCGAGTTCATTCATAATTTTTGGGGTTGCCTTGCAAATAAAACATCTCATGGCTGATTTTGTGTCTGTTAAATCATTACAAATTTTTGTATCCACCATAGTAAACATTAATTTGTAATTTACAGTTGCGTTTTTCAAATGGAATGGGAGTAATTGTTCGATTTCTTGGTTAATTTCGTTTACTGATCGCGTAGTTAGACCTTTACTTTCTTTAGCAAAACGAAATGAAATTGGACGACAAAATCGGCATGATGATGGTGAAGGACTTTCCCAAAAGACAGTACCAGTATTTTCGTCAAATAATTTAAGGGGCACCAAGCTACACGTGAATATCGAGGAATCGTCGGAAGTTCCGTCAGAAAATTTTTGTTTATATCGTGATTGGCCTGAAGCACCATCGCATCCCCATTTAGAGACTAAAGTCAAATTCAAATTTTGATTAGTATCCAAAGCAATATGTTCGGAAATTCTTGATACAGTTTTGTTCAACAGTTCCTGTAACTCAACTTTAGCGTGCACTTCAGAGATCGTTATCTTATCATCCGGCAAGTAGCATTCTTGTTTTGCTTGGTGTAGTTGATAGTAACTGGGAAATAAATCAGGAACTATTTCATTAGCTTTCAGTCTTATT
>JALPQI010008454.1:0-58631 GCA_025490895.1 Thaumatotibia leucotreta | reverse complement strand
CTTTACCACATATTTTCGTTACGTAACATAAAAAATACGTTACGTTTTGTAAAAACGTAACGTATTCGTAACACAAGTGTAAAGTATATTTGAAAAAAGATTGATTATCTTGGTAAATAATTGCAATCTGAACATAATAGTACATGCTACTGACGTTTGAAACTAAACCCTTTCGTATGAAAAAACAGCCGTTTAATAATAATCACTACTTACCGTGAAAATCACACTACCACTTTAGACGTTTTTTGCTAAAACTTTCGCCGCGTGCACTGTGACAACCATTTGTTAACGAATTAATGGGAGTGAGTGTGCTTATGGGTGTCGCCCTACTAGAATAAGAGTTGCTAGTGTCGATAAACAAATTTCTACCAACATTGGCTTAAATATGACCTTAAAAAAGCGTTACGAAAGTATCGTAACGTAAGTTTGGAATTGGTGACCCAAAAAGTAAAGGGAAAGAAAACAGTAAAATTGTTCACATATCATAAGTCCTTAATGAACGAAGCAATCGTTTATCATTATAATTTGGTTTAAAAACAAACATTTAATGCTGACAAGTCTAATATTATAAAAAAAAAGGTTTTAAGTACTCGTAGTCGAAAAAGTTACTCGACTTTCGTTACGTTTTTGGCAGAAATATTTATTTATAAATTTTAAATAAAGAGCTAAATTAGCTATTTCATTTGATTACATGTAACTGAGCATAGGGGAATATTTTAACATTGATCAGAGTTCTCTAGATGTTATCAGTTTTTTTTTATGAGCAAGACAAATTTTAAGCTCCGAATTCGTCAAAATCCGCGGCCTTACCCAAATAGTAACTCTGTTTGGCTATATTCGTAATGCTGGTTACACACTGCGCAAGCTAGAAGTCTAGTACAACAAAATATTGACCTTAGTACTTTTCTGTGACCTTTGTCTACGAAATAACCAAACCTTACGAATTTTATGATTTCTACTTTGTAATATAATTTTGAATGATAAGTTTTATTACAAATAAATATGTAGTTTCGTCTTAGACACAAAATTTGTTCTACGAATTTTTATGTCTGTAAAAACGTAAAAAAATAAGTAAAAAAAGTTTTAAGTTAAACGGTTTTTATTGCACCAAAAACTAGAAAATAAAAATGAGTTGTAACTAACCGTAGATGCTACTTTCTGTAGATTAGTCACGTGAAACTATTATCACTGTAGTCTTCCCAAGTCGGATGTTGAAAGCCACGTGTAGCATCAATGTCAGTGGATTAAGCGTTACCTAATCGGAAACTTTTATCAAACTAAAATAAAAACGTGGAATGTTACAATTAAATACAAAATTACGGGTTCACTACAAGTGACAACACTGACCAGTGACCACCCAGTCTACAACCCCATCGCAAAAACAAACGTCTTTTCAGGCAAGTTCTCAACGACGGCACTAGGGGGCGCCCGTGTTGCTAACACTATACACGGTGCTCGCGAGCATTGCGAAAAATTTTAACTATGCATTCTAGACATCAAAATAAACAAAAAATATTATGAGACGTAATGTCAAATACCACAAAAAAATAGTACATTATTGCAGAGGCCGGGAAAGCGAATTTCGTGGATGAGTATTTTTTGTCGGACGAAGCGAAGCTGAGGCCGACAATTACATACGAATCCACGAAATTCTATTTCCGTCCGAGGCACATATAGGACTTTTCTCCAAACATGCAAGGAAATAAAACAAAATTTATTACAATCGATTAAGTAATTCTTCTTGCAAATTGAATAACAATTGAAAAGAAAAAATCTCTTATGATTCCCGCCTAAACTTTTTTTTAATGCATGGTCGTTCATAAAAAATAGTAACGATATCTATGGTTTCATTAAACCGTACCTACACGACCTGACACACCGAGGCGTTTGTAACTCATGATAGAACGAGACGGCCATAGATTTGATCGCCGTCTCTCGCTCTATCCAGACCAGGCGTTTGGTCGTGGCTTTAGAATTTGGCTGTATGCATTTTTTTCAAAGTCCAAAAGTAGTTTTTAAGAAGTAAAAAACAATACATTAATGGATTTTAGTACAATTTCGCGGCCGCAAAAACTGTACAATAATGAAAATCTTTTTTTTTAATTTGAGCTGGTACATAAGAAGGTACTTCGCGTTTCGTTTTTGCTACATTAATGCGAACATTTCCGAGCATATTGGAGAAAAAATCTTTTTAGACTTTTTGAATACATTTTTACCATTTTCAATACTTTTTATCATAACAACAATTTGTTCATTTTTTTTAATTTTTTTTAAGGACAGGTTTTTTCGTCAAGTCTATTCTTATTTTTTGATTGTCAGGCAAAAGGTGTGGTAATATTAGAACAACATTGTGGTTGCATTGTAATCAAAAAGAAGTTTTATGACGAGTTACGTCGAAAAACTTATTTCGAAAAAGGTAAATTATCTCTGGAACCAAGCCGAATCTAGGAAATTTTATATAACATTAAATGCTCAGGAATTCAGCATTAAAAATGTAATGGTTGCAGCTAGTGAAGGGTCGGGGGTCAATGAAACCACGATTTAAAATACAAAAAAAACTATAATGTCCGTTCCTAACAGCACTGAGTAAATTGAGCGCAAGAAGGGGGAAAGCACTGGCCTGAACAGGTTTTGGTAGCTCCGGTAGAATTAGTAGCACTAGGCAATGGCAGGCTGTGACACTACACGGCAGGTTGCTTGAACAGCCGGCGACTCCGATAGGTATCAGTGGCCGTGGTTATAGTGGCCGGGTTCCACCGTCTGCGGCAGCTCAGATAGTCTGGTATTTGATCCTGGAAGCCCCGTAGGTAAGCATTAGAAGCAAGCCTTGTCGGACCGTTCAGGGCCAGTGTTGAAATTTGCATTTTAAGCGCATCAGCTAGCTCAACTTACAATTTAATACATTTAAACATATTTTAGCACTTGCACAGCTCTAATTTGCAATTAAATATAAAATGTAAACTCACCCCAGCGGGAAAATAGCTCGACACTAATTAAAAGTAGGATTATAGGCAACACAGCATGCTAGGTGTCCCGTATAATAATTTAATTTGATTTAAAGCGATACGTGCTCCGCCTCGGACAGCTGGGAGCGGTGTGAGGGCAGAGAAAACCGAATGATGCGCTCGCGCATCTTCGTATATGTTCGGAGGCGCGCTAGGGTACCGCGCCTGGCCGCTTACGGCAGCGCACGGCTAGAAAAACCATTAGCAGTTAGATTCATTGTCGCGGTTCCGTACACTAATTATATAATTACGCGTATACTAAAATTACGACGTTACAGTATTCCCCGCCAAACGAGAGGATTTGCAATCTTTAATGGAAATCCGTCTGCCTACTTACTCTGTGTAACTGGTTAACTTTAGGTCTTTGATATGCCAACATCCGATAGACTGACCAGATTCATCACTCAACTCGTATACCAAAGGTGACCGTTTACCAATGACCTTGCATTTTATAAATTTAGGAGCCAACTTTTTACTAAATCGTTTGTCTTTATCACTTTGGTAAAAGGTTCTCTTCCAAACTACGTCCCCAACATTAAACTCCGCTGGCCTTCGTCGAAGATTATAAGTGTCACAGTTTCTAGAATGAGCTTGCAATAATGACGCCTGTACTTTGTCAAAGATTCCCGCTAAGACACCCAGATTTTCCGCATAAGCATCGCGAGGCTGAAAGATAACACTGTCACACTGTACATTGACATAGTGCGAACCACAGGTAACCAGCTCCCGACCGTGCACAAGGAATGAAGGAGAATAACCTGTCACAAGATTGACCGAGTTGTTAATCGCGAATTGGATTTGAGGAATTAGCTGATCCCAAGTACGATGATCTTTATCAATAAATGTCGATACTGCAGTCATAATAGTTTTATTATACCTCTCCACAGTGTTTACATGCGGTGAATATTTAGGGGTAAAATGCACGTTGGGTACTTTATATTTAGTAAGCATATTTTTTAATGTGGTGCTTATAAACTGTTTCCCGTTGTCGAGAATTACCGTTGCCGGAACACCATGTACGAGAAATACATTCTCCTCTAGTATTTTAGTAACAACCGCAGCAGTAGCTCGTCTAATGGGAAACAACAGGCAGTATTTACTAAAGCAACACGTAACAACAAACAAGAAGCAATTTTGTTTTCTTGAGGCCGGCAGAGGCCCCACTAAATCAATACTTATAGCTTGGAATGGCCTAGAGCACTCCTTGGGGCGACCCATCTCTCCCAGCGGAGGATGGTTCTGATGCTTATGAGCGATACAAGTGTTACAAGAAGCTACAAACTTTACCGTGTCAGCATGCATACCTGGCCAATAGTACCGTAGTGCCAGGCGTTTGTAGGTTTTAAAAATACCAAGATGTCCGGCATTGGGCTGGCAATGATTTTCTGTGAGGACTGATTGTATTGCTTCGGCTGGTACCACTTCTTTCCAGTCGAATTCTTCCCGCAAGGGACAATTGCTTTTCATTAATCGGAAAAGTTTCCCATCCTTAACCATGTAATTAGGAAACGAGGTAGGAGACGTTTGACAGCCATGGTAAATATTTAAGTACCACTGATCGGCCGACCGGTCAGCGATGGTGTTATTATCAATAGCAGAAATGGGGCAAGCTCGCGATAACGCATCTGGTATAACATTATCTTTTCCACGTCGATGTTTTATTTCAAAGTTGAAAGACGATAATCGTACCCCCCAGCGTGCGAGGCGCCCAGTCGGGTTACTAAGATTTAGAAACCACTTAAGCGCGGAATGATCTGTATACACGATGAATTTTTTACCATTATCGAGATAACATCTCCAATGTTCTATAGCTACAAGAACAGCAAGGAACTCTCTCTCCGTAACACTGTAATTTCTTTCAGGACCGGTAAGTGCCTTACTCATATAGGCTATGGGACGCTCCACACCATCAATCGTTTGAGTGAGTAGGCCTCCAACGCCATAATCACTCGCATCGGTGTGGACCTCAAAACCCTTGTCGTAGTCGGGACAGGATAAGATAGGAGCGGATATCAGGCACTCCTTTAATTTATTGAAAGCTTCGTCCGCTTCCTTTGACCAAACAAAGGGGGAAGCTTTTTTACTTGTAGAAGTTAATTGATTCAGAGGACCTGCAATAGAACTAAAGCTAGGAACAAATCTTCTGTACCAGGAGGCTGTGCCGATAAATCTTTTGACTTCCTTTTTATTCGCAGGAGTAGGGAAATTGAGGATAGCCTCAACCTTTCCAGGATCTACCTGGAGTCCTTTAGAGTTAACTATATAGCCCAAATATTTTAATTCATTGCGGAAGAAGGTCGATTTTTCTAGGTTTATAGTTAGGTTAGCTGACTGAAGTTTATTGAGCACCTTCTGTAGCAAAGCTATGTGGCTCTGGAAGTCAGAAGAAACTAAGATAATGTCATCTAGGAAAACAAATACCGAGTTTTCAAATTCAGGCCCGTAAAATAGGTGGTCTACTAGTCTTTGCATTGTCGCTGGCGCGTTAGTTAAGCCGAACGGCATTGTGACAAAGCGAAATGTCCCACGGGAAGAAACGTAAAACGAGGTTTTATCGCGGTCCTCTTCTGCGATTGGGATTTGCCAGAAGGCTTTTGACAAATCTATACTACTTAAATACTTTGCGTTCTTAAGATTGTCTAAGATTTCAGAAACGTATGGAAGTTTATAAGCGTCCTTGCGTGTTACAGAATTAAGTTTCCTACTATCCAAGCAAAATCGCAACTGCCCATTTTTCTTTGGTGTAAGCAAAACAGGTGATGACCACGGACTCTCACAAGCCTCTACAACGCCGAGTTTTATCATCTCATCTAATTCGTCACAAATAATACGCATCTTCTCTGGAGGTAATCTATAGTAGCGTTGTCGTATAGGAGGAGAGTCCCCGGTATCAATGTGGTGCTTAATTAAATGCGTACGGCCCAGTCCAGCAACTTCGGTAGATATAGCCCCAAACTTTTTAATTACACCTTCAGCAGTTGACCGCTCAGAATCGCTCAGATCATCTAGTGTATGCAGCATAACAGTATTGGTATCGATTGCACTGATTTGTTTTGGAACTGGTGACAATAATACCGTGTCACAGCACTTAGGAAACAAGTGAAATTTATCCCAAAAGTCCACCCCCAAAATTAGCGGTGACTTAACTTCGGGTATAATGTACGCTTTTAATATGTGGAATTCGTTGTTAAAAACCACGGGAAGATTAATGTAGCCTAAGGTTTTCATCGGATAGCCGCTAGCATTTCTAAACGAGTCAGATACGTTAGAATCAGTAAGTTTACAGATTGGCAGGCCAGTAGAAGCAATAAAGTTTAGGTGCGAATTCCTTCCAAATACTGTGGCAGATGAACCAGAGTCCAACAATCCCCACAACAATTTATTATTGACATTAATAGATACATAGGGACGCACATCATCAGTCGGCCTTTTATCAAAGATTGTTGCAATAGAGTAGCTTTTAAAGAAAACTTGAATTGTATTCAGCCATTTTTGCCAGTCCTTTGCATCAAATTTTGAGTTGTTATTGCAACAATCTTTGATTATGTTTAGTTTTTTGAAGCATTATTATGGTCTGAGTTGCAATTAGGGCAGTTTGGGAAAATATAATCCTTAAGGCCGCATTTAAAACAAATTGGGTAACGATCTTGCTTACATTCTCTCAGCGAATGCTCATTATTCCGGCAACGTGGACAAAATTGAGCCTTCGCATTAGAGGTACTTGCTCTTTGATTAATAGCTGCCACAGGCGTGATATTTACATTAGGTTTGTAATCGCGGTTATAAGAGTTGTAAAACCCCTTACGTTCAGAAGTGTTGTAGTTGTTTTTAAAAAATGGTGTCCTTGACTCAGGTCTGGTGTAGGCCAAGTCCGGAGCCAAGGTTGCATTTGTAGTTCTAGGTGGTTCGCGAAATTGCGATGACAGGCATTGAATTTTTCGAAGTTAAGGCAAACCTTGCGGAGAGTTACAATAGAATCTATACCATCTACATACGACGCCAGCACCGTCGAATAACATGGTCTTATGTTATGCAACAAAATAATTATGTAATTTCTCCTGTTCAGGAATTGGTGACGTCAACCGCGAGAACAACTGACTCATAACAGCTAAATAAATAGTAATATTCTCCTGTTCCCCTTGTGTTCGGCTACGTATCTCCGTCATAAGCCTGTAATCGTAATCAAATGGACTAAAGTCTGAAACGAGCTGAACGACCAGGTCGTCCCAGTTCCTAACGGTGTCCCGCATACCCCGGTACCAGTGTAGCGCATTACCCGTAAATATTTCGGAAGCATGCATTAGTAATTTTTCTGAGGGTAGATTCCTCGCTGTTTTATACTCGTGTATTCTCTGTACAAAGGCATGGACGCAAGTTCTGCCATCATATTTAATTTTTAAATCACTAAACTTTGTGTGATCACATTGCACAGAAACTACAGTATGTCCGTCCTGCGAGGAAGACTGTTGCACAGCGGGTTCGGGTGTAGCACCTGTGGTAGGTTGTCTATTTTTAAGTGATGCCATTTTTGCAGATTGAGCAGAAAATTCTTTTTGAATTGCCGATATGACCGGAATTTGAGTAGTGTCAGTATTGTCTATTCGCCTCAAACGATGATAAATATGATTATGTAACGCCGTTGTACGTTGGAATAAGTTGTTATCATATTTTTCCTCCAGCGAGTTAATTTTAATAACAAGTTCAGACAAGCTCGCACGCACGCCCTCACAGTCTACCTTTGAATCAATAGCAGAATCGAGAATATCTTCATTTGGCACCAACAGCACCAACTTGTTTATTTGTTTACGCAAACCTAATACGGTCGCTGCTGGTTCCCCACCTCTGATAAGTACTTCATACGTTAATTCATTTTTATTTAACATAAAATATTTTATGGGGTGAGTTTCCATTTCAATTGTCTTTTCGTAACAATTATTATAGGGTAGATTTAACAATATCAACACGCTTATGGATAGGTAATAATTTTGCACAATTGATAATTCCTAATAATATAATTGATAAAAGCTTTCACACATTACTGTATTAAAGTTAAGAATTATCGTAAATTAGAGCACGATTCGGTGATACTAATTTCGCTGCGAAATAGGTAACATACAATTCATAAAATAAGGCAAACCGTTACGTAAACTTAACCTCACAATTTATTCAGTATTAGAAAATAACCTACAATTAATACAAAGCAGCAATTTTGAAAAGTACCCTTAATTTGTTTTTTGAAATTCACTAATATATGGCAAGAAATAATTACACAATATTCTACACAATAATCAGCTAATTCCATACATGAAGTAAAAAAAGGGTAGAACGTACCAGTTTACAGCCGCACTCGAAGATTAGATACCTCCTCGTTCACAATAGTGCACCAGCAAAGTTGAGATGAGAGCTAGATAGACCTGATTTTACCCAGTGCCGTTGGAACTAAACAACCACGTAAGGCGCCACTGTAATGGTTGCAGCTAGTGAAGGGTCGGGGGTCAATGAAACCACGATTTAAAATACAAAAAAAACTATAATGTCCGTTCCTAACAGCACTGAGTAAATTGAGCGCAAGAAGGGGGAAAGCACTGGCCTGAACAGGTTTTGGTAGCTCCGGTAGAATTAGTAGCACTAGGCAATGGCAGGCTGTGACACTACACGGCAGGTTGCTTGAACAGCCGGCGACTCCGATAGGTATCAGTGGCCGTGGTTATAGTGGCCGGGTTCCACCGTCTGCGGCAGCTCAGATAGTCTGGTATTTGATCCTGGAAGCCCCGTAGGTAAGCATTAGAAGCAAGCCTTGTCGGACCGTTCAGGGCCAGTGTTGAAATTTGCATTTTAAGCGCATCAGCTAGCTCAACTTACAATTTAATACATTTAAACATATTTTAGCACTTGCACAGCTCTAATTTGCAATTAAATATAAAATGTAAACTCACCCCAGCGGGAAAATAGCTCGACACTAATTAAAAGTAGGATTATAGGCAACACAGCATGCTAGGTGTCCCGTATAATAATTTAATTTGATTTAAAGCGATACGTGCTCCGCCTCGGACAGCTGGGAGCGGTGTGAGGGCAGAGAAAACCGAATGATGCGCTCGCGCATCTTCGTATATGTTCGGAGGCGCGCTAGGGTACCGCGCCTGGCCGCTTACGGCAGCGCACGGCTAGAAAAACCATTAGCAGTTAGATTCATTGTCGCGGTTCCGTACACTAATTATATAATTACGCGTATACTAAAATTACGACGTTACAAAAACTTTCGGATAATACAGGTTGGCCAAAAAATAAGTCTATTTCTTTTGCCTGAGGTTTATTTATTTAGCCAGAATAGGGATCAGAGCGGATTTTTATTATTAATAATACGCTTTTATTTAACTTACCCCGTTTGTTTTCTTGGGTCAAGTTTATACTTGCCGCAAAACTATTTGGCGACTGAGGGCATACTGCTAATTAAGTAAAATACAGCGCACTATACAAAAACAAAATCTGAATAATACGAGTAAAAGCTGGAATAAAAAAAAACACTGGAAATAAAAAGGTAAAAGATATCACGCTAAGTACATGTGCCCCACGATTTTATTTTAGTGTAAGTACTATTAGAAACTCCCAGTTCTGAAACTTGAACTAATTTTCAAAAAAATCGTCTAGGGCGTCTGTTCTGCGTCCCAAAACCTCACTGGCAAGGGGAATGCACTTATTTTTTGGCCTCCCTGGATATACGTTTCATAGTTTCCGAGTGAAATGGCTGTCATGTGATGAACGTGACAAGAATTAAATGATACGAAGGAACTTTAAGGATACCGAAGGATAACAAAAACTAACCCCGTAATTCAGAAACGACTCCTAATTTAGGAAGCCGCTGTGGACGTTGTAGTATTTTTTGTCCCTTTCAGTCTTGTTAATAAGTCTTTAAGACCGAAAAGGACAAACAACGCTTAGCGGTTTGAAAGTTAGAAGACGTTTATGAATAAGGATAACCTCCTTTTATTTAAACTGCCGATGTATACAGGATGTCCTCGGAGACGTGATCAGTTTTACATTTTTTTTAACACCACTAACAACTAGCAACTGAATATCCTGGGTCTCAGTAAAAATAGACAACCTATTTAAACTTTTTTTTTGTCTTTTAACGGTGGTTCCAGGATGTTAAAACGGCTTATCGAGATTTTTTAGTTATTGAATTGTATGATTCCCTCTTTGAATCGAGATTGTGTTTAACATAATTTTTATTATTAATCTCACATAAAAAAATATCTACTTAGGAACACGTCACATATCTCAAAAATGCTTTTTAGTACCTCAATATCACCTTTAAAAGATAAATGTATTTTTTTAAAGTCATATGTTTATAACAAGACCCGAGGCAATCAGTTACAAGTTGTTAGTCTTTACCACAGTTAAAGGAGTTTGTAAGTTTTGTTAAATAAGCCCTAAATCACGTATATTCAAATTATTTTAAAAACATGGCTACAAGGATCAGTGAAACAGTAGGTACACCTTAAACACTAAAGAAATGAAATAATCAAAATTACATTCTAAACCTAAATCTACACACACTTAAATACATAAAAAATACATGCACACACTTAAACATAATAATAGCTAAAACGACCCCGCGTTACTCGACCCAGTTGTTAGTTAAGTTAAAAAAAAAAAAAACTGCTCTCGTCTCCTAGGACTAAGACACCCTGTAGTGAGCTTAACATAAACTTTGAGTATCTGCAATCAAACACTGAACATTTAAAGGTGCTAAGACCTCACCAAAGGTACCTTTATCTATTGAAGTAATATAAACGGTACAGCTACAGTTTTAAAGTCGCTTTTAAAGTAAAAGATGAAAGCAGGAGAAGTCTGGATCTGTCAGTGTTGGTCGATTTATTGCTAAAGTTTGGCAATAAATACCTAGTTGGAAGAATCGCGCGATTCCAATACAATTTTGTGATTCCAGTGCTATACCACTTACTGGGGCTTGCACATGAGTAGGGCTTACAAATATTCGAAAGTTGCAGGTATTTGTTTTGCATATTTACGTCAAATATTTCGATAAGACGTACGAGTAATATCCTGCAGTAATCAACAAAGATAACTAGAAATTATCACCATGAAGGTATATCCTAATTGCCCGATAGATAATTTTGGGTAATCTTGAAAAAAGATTTCAAAGACAAGGTGGTCAACAAAAAGGTGTCAATTGTGAAAGTTGAAATCAATATAACATCATTCACTTATGGAATTTTGTTGATGGACATAGCAGACACATTACTGCTTGTCCAGCGCAACAATTACAGGCATTCTAATGCGCATAGGTCATACGCATAGGTTCTTGAAGATGCCTATATCTAGCAGTGGACTGAAATGGGATGATGATGTATACTGTCCTCCTTCCTCCTCCTATTACCCTTCAGATACTGTATTTTTTTGAGTGTACCTACTTTATTTTTTTCACTCTTTAAGCTGACATATACTGTATATCTCAAAACAAAATTTGGCAACTCTAATTATGACCCTCTTTCCTGGCTAGGGTAATGGCTATAATTATGATGTATGTATGTAACACCTAAAATGTAAAAAAGAATAAATCTCCAGAATTGGTTTGATCGATGGTACCAAAACAGAACGGATAGTAATTCAGTTCGATATAGGCACCAAATGAACGTTGGAGTATTGTCGGCCATTGTTCGGTCTCAATCAGGATTCAATCCCGGCTGTTTTCATATCGCCGATCGAAATATCATCGGGAATGTCGCGAGCAGAGCGACTGTGATCAGGTGTGGGGCATACGGGAAGAAAACACGGGCGGGAACCCGGCGTTTTTTTTTAATTTGAAATAGGCTTACTCATGGCCACAGACTAGCCAAGGGCAGAGACGTGGCCTACGATGGAGTGAATTTGCCCAGAAGATGCCCATTCACCCTTGACTTGAAGGTTGACGGGTTATATGATCACGGAAATAAAGACGCCGGCAGGGAATTCCACTCCCTGGCAGTACGCATAAGGAAAGAAGACATCTGCTTTTATCATCATCACAAATTTAAGAGCTTTGCTCTTGTCGGTGGAGTTCTCGCGACTCTGTCCCTTGTCTCTGCTACTGTTTTGAGCTCCACGATAATAACGTGTGATAAACACGGGCGGGGACGCGGCGTTTACGTGTGCTTTGCTTTGTGTTGTTTCAGTTAGGTAATAAAGAGAAGTTGGCCTTAAATTTGTGAAATAAATAAATAATAATAGCTGTGATATGATGTGAATGTAGGCTGTGATCGACGGAAGGTCGTTAGGTGTAATTAGAAGCACATTGGACCGGTAATCCAGAGGAAGCGGGTTCGAATCCCGTGACAACCAGAGTCTTTCGCAGTTGATTTTTCTATAGTAAGCACATCTGTTACGACATTGTGGGAAGTAATAATAATAAATATCATGGGACATACACAAATCAATCTAGTCCCAAGGTAAGCTCAATTAAGGCTTTTGATGTGGGTACCATGCGACGATATATATAATAGATAGATACTTCGATATTTAGATACTTAAATACATAGAAAGCCATGACCAAAGAACAAACGTTTGTAACAAATAAATATACAAATAATACCCATGCCGGGATTCGAACCCGGAACCTCCAGCTTTGCAGGCAGGGTCGCTAGCAACTAGGCTACGGAGGCTGACGAATAATAAAATAAAACTATCTAAAACGGATTGAATCGCGTATACCAATTAAATTTAAATTAATTCCGACGTTTCGAACACTTTACAGGGTTCGTCGTCCGTGGGCGACTGACAATGGAGGAAATTTGATAGATTTACCTCTATCAAAATAAAAAAAGATAAGTACAAAACTACCTAAAAAAGAGAAACCTGTGACCGTGAGGCTGATAGGTTTGACGGTGTTGAGATTTTTAGTACGTGCCATTTGTCAAAATTATTTTTACTTTCTATATGAATCAAAATTGTATGTTTCGGTTTAATGCATAAGATACGTACAGTTAGGATATACCTCCATGGTGATAATCTCTACTGATTACTGCAGGATATCACGTCTTATTCACCTCCATAGCCTAGGTGGTAGTGACCCTGCCTGCGAAGCTGGAGGTTCCGGGTTAGAATCCCGGCGAAGGCAATATGTGTATATTTAGGTATTTATAATAAATATTTGGTCCTTGGTCATGGCTGTCTATGTATTTAAGTATCTATAGGTATCTGTCTATTATATATATCGTCGCTACTCGCTTGTTTCCCACATCACAAGCCTTAATTGTGCTTACCGTGGGAGTAAGTCGATTTGTGTAACATGTCCCAAGATATTAATTTATTTACTTATTTATTGTTATATTTGACGTTCATATCCAAACCCAAGTAATTTTACCCACATTCTCAATATTTTATTGTACCTATTTTGTATATACATTCGAATATCTCAAATAAAAAAAAAATTGGAATACCTGAATAATCAAATATTTGCAAACCCTATAGTCATAATCTGCACGGTCGTTCAAGAAAAGATAGTCGTCCGTATGTCGCCGCCTCCAGCGGCTCAGAGCAAAACGATTTCACATCGCATCTCAGCCCCGTACCTTTTATTTAAGTTTATTTTTACGCTCAATCCAATATTCCTAATTTTTCCGAATAAATTGGAGATTCGTTTGGTAAAGGCGCGAATTTCGTAGGAGGTTGTTAAATATTATATGTTACGTAATGTATTGGATACAGGGTAGACCTTGTTCACTGCGTATCTTGCAAATATTATGATACAATCGAACATATATTATGGATCCAGAAAGATTTTGGTTTTGTGAAAAAAAGATCGCTCGGATTTTTCTTATTTTGTTACCATTTTCCATACACTTTGTATGTGTATGGAAAATGTAACAAAGTGAAAATCCGGAAAATGTATGGAAATTTTGGGACATTTTCATTTCCTTTTGGGATCGAAAGAACTCGTTATTCTGAATAGAATTTACTCAAAATTACCCCATAATTTCAAAATTATGAAAATATAAAGAAAAAAAACCTATCAGGATCGAGAGGAGAGAACTTGCGATTCTGAGTGGAAAAAGTATTAAAAGTTCCAAATCTATAAAAATACCTCATTTTTACTGATTTTTTGAATATTTCTCTAAACGAAATTGAAAATGAAACAATACTATATAAAATCTCCATAGCCGAATACAATTGTTAATTTAATAATATTCTGCTTTGCCAGCTTTCAATCAATACTCGTACCATGATGGGCTCAAAAATATCTACACAAATTTGACACTTGTACCCTAGACGTATCCCCGTGACAATGTATACATAATTTTAGATGCTAGTGCACAGTCGACGTCAAAGATGTCGTTACGGTTTAGATGCCAAAAATATATTTACTCGACCTTAAAGTCAAGGCAATGAAGTCGTGTAAATATATTTTTGGTACCTAAACCGTAACGATATCTTTGACGTCGACTGTACATATAAGCGTACAACAAAGCTTTGATGTTTGATTGAGACAGACTGGAAACTAATCATTTCTGTATTAGACTTGAGATAATTACGTTTTGACCTGTTTCAGTTCACTGCGCATTTGGTTCTATTCATTTTATTTGAATATTGGACTTGATTTAACACTTTCATTGCGGACGAGTGCTACGCGCTACGCTCGTAGCCGATCCAGTGATTTTTCCGCTTTGTAGCGAAAATGGACCTCCCAAAGAGAACTCCCCTCGGGAGTTACCCGCACTCAAAGTGTGAAATATTTAAATTGTAGGATTTAGCTTTGTCCTGCTCATTGTGATTCCTAAAGAACATATGTACTATATGTAGGGTCCACGGAAAAAACATGACATGTCCAAAAACTAGAAAAATCAGGACAAATTCACACCTTATTCTATTATAAGTAAGGTGGTTTTTCCTTCTGTAATTTGAATTGACTAGGCATGTTCTTTCCATGGACCCTTTATATTAGATTTTTGCCAAATTATGAATAAAAAGCCTGCTTAGGTTGAGGCTACACTCAAAATTATTTTCTTTCGTGTAAAATGTGAAACGAAGTAAAAACGACCATATTTTTAATTTAATTTGGTTTATATTTCAGTAGCTCAAACTTAGTATGACGGGCAGGACAAAGCTAGTTAGGTATCATAAATAAATCGCTATGGGAGATATAAGTAGGTCAATCTTATATTATCTATTATGTATTATTTATTATCTGCGCATAAAAATATCATTCGATTTCTTTTGAGACTCTTATTCTTACTATGAAAACTGATAAACTCTCATATATTAATTAACTTTAACTTAACTCCGATGTTTCGAACACTATACAGGGTTCGTGGTCTGCAGGCGACTCTTATTTTTTATAAAATACCTATTCAATGATACCCCGCAGTATAGGATTACAGCAAAAACAATCATCCCCATTTTATAAGTAAAAAGGTACTACATTTTTTTATATTTTATTGTACCACTTTGTCAGCTTGATTAAAATTTATACCTATAAAAAATTGCAGATTTGTAGTACTAACGGCCACTGAGCTATGCTGCGGACAGACAGACGGACATGGCGAAACTATAAGGGTTTCTTATTTACTACGAAACCCTAAAAATGTATTAGGAACACGATATTTCATAAAAAAAGCTCATATTTATAACGACTTATTAGCTTATGCGTACCATTTCCCAAAGGTAACCCAAAAACATCTCAAGGCTCCATTTTTTAATTCAACAACCATTTATAAGCCCCAAAGCACATGACACGTACTTATAAGCCGTAAGAGAAACACCAACTGTGGCATTAGTCCTATGAGGTATTTAGTACATAAACCTCTTTTCATTTACACTTAACATATACCCTATACCAAGTACGTAGAGTCTACTTTTAGTAAGATAACTGTAATATTTATAGTTGTCAGTTTCGGGGTTTTGTCCAGAATTTTAATGCAGGTTTGTAAGCCGTTATGCCCTTGTTTTAAGGTCTAGTTTTCGACGGTTGGTTGTAAATTTATTTTGGTGTGACGAGGGTCACATGTGTGAATCTCTGGAGAGAGAAGCCTGTGGTCTCTACTCCCTAAACGTTTGTAGGTCAACTATAGAAAACTGTTGTCGACTTACTTGTATTGGGCTTAGCTAGCTTACTCGTCGGCTGAGAATGCAATTGTGCTATACGCCACTTGCCTTGGTTTACAGGAGAGCGAAATGAAACAAAAAAAAATATTTCTCGATATGTCTTATAATTTTGCAATATTTAACTTAACTGACACTTTAGTATATTAATTTACTATTTTTTGTTATATACAATTAATGTTTAACTTATTATAGTCATGAGATATAAGTAGTTTTACAATTGCCATATCCATTTTGGTAAGAAAATGTTTAACTTGCTATGTATGATATGACACACAGTTATGGATGTGTCACAAAATGTTAGTGCAATGTCAAGAAAGGTGGACATTAAAAAGCAATTGTTTATGCAAATAAAAGTTATTTTACGACTAGATTTATTTCAAGTCAAGACGATAATTTATCTCGAATATGAAGACATACTTATTCACGTGAATATGGTGCCAATATTGATTCCCAATATTTATGTGAATCATTTTTTTACTTTCTTGTAAATAGGTACCATCTAATAGGTGACCTTTTCTATTTTGTGAAATAATAAGCTTTTCAACGATATCTAGTGCTAATGTCGATATGAAAAAATATCGATGAGAACAGCTTATGATACGTTTACTAATGAATGACATATTAACGTTATTATTTCTTATCAACTAATAAAATTACAGTTTAACTACACGCTCTATAAATGAAAAGACATGTCATATAATATGTACTTCAGGAACAGTGGCCGAGGCCTTCTGTGGCCAGGACTTAAATAGCATGGCATGGCAGGAAAGCAGGAGGTCGCTGGTTCGATTCCAGTCCTGGTCATTGGGGGTTCGGTCACTTTTCTGTAGTATATGTCATTTCTTACAATTTATGGTTAGGTACTCGTAATTATAAATATTATGTAGGTATTAATACCACTAACTTATTAAGATAAAAGCTTGAAGTATTAATGACACAAATCATTATAAATCAAACCTACCTTCTTTATTGTCATTTATCAAAAGAGAGGGTAGGTATAAAAAAGTATCGAATCGATACAATCAAATCGATTAATGGATTATGTCACAAAAATGTTGATCGGTTAGTCGCTTGGCACACTGATAAATAGCTGTTAACCGTACATTTGTGTCATGTCCGGACATGGCACAATATTGTAATCACTATGTATTTCGGTTTGAGGATATGGCACAAAAATATATGTTTTTTTTAAGTATAAAATAAGAATTTTTAAAAATCGATTACTGTTATAAACGACAAAAAAAATATTCTATCAAGAACCATTAAAAACCGATTTTGCTTAAAAATGGATATGGCACAATTGCATTCTCACCCGACGTACTACTGCTGTATTACGTAAATCCGTGTTGGAAGAAACTTAGGTTTGGTTCAGCTTACTGAAGTTTGGGCTTGCATTTTGAATGCGTCGAAAATTCTATATTTGCTTTGGGACTTGTTATTGTTTTGGTGGCACTTAACACGTTCGCCTCCAGTACTGTTTCACTAAGCGCTAATACTATGCTGATCGAAATTATCTGATAGAACTCCTATGCCATTGACACGCATGTGTGACTGAACAGATTGTACGCTTATGCCAGTGACACAGCACTTGTGTCATAAACGTTCGTATTTCTATGGCATTGGCATAGGAGGAAGAACTTGATTTATGCTATTGGCATAAGAATAAGGTTACTTTGATCACGTATGTGTGTCACTGGCATATACGTAGGAATCAGATTTTGTTAGTCACACACGCTGTCCCCGGCGTCGAAGGTGTTAAAGCTGAATTACACTTACGGATTCGTGTGCAGCACGTGCAAGTGTGCGTTGTAATGTCGGAAATGTCATAGTAGATGGCACACCGCTTGGACGTGCACGACTCGCAAGCGGTGTGCCATCTAATATGACATTTACATACGCTACAACGCGCACCTCACGGAAACATGCATGTGTGCTGCATATTCATCTTTTAAATAATAAATAAATAAATATATGATTATGGGACATCTTACACAAATCGACCAAGTCCCACGGTATGCTCAATTAAGGCTTGTGATGTGGGCACCAGACGACGATATATGTAACAAATATATTATACAGACACATTACTGGAAGAGATCCCTTAATGGGATAAGTTGTACTTATTCTAAAAGTGATTATTTGTCATGTTATGATTTGTTGTTTCTGTACAATAAAGTGTTTTACTACTACTACTACTACTACATACTTAAATACATAGATAACCATGACCAAGGAACAAATATTTGTGATAGATAAATACACAAATAATGCCCTCGCCGGGATTCGAACCCGGAACCTCCAGCTTCGTAGGCAGGGTCCAGTACGTGGCCGCTACTCGAGAACCTTTCAGCCCCAACGACTATCGGTTCTACGCGCAATGTGCCCCGAACACTGCCACTTCAGTTTAGCGATTCGGAGAGCTAAAGTATATCGATTACTTTGGTTCTACTGCGGATGGTCTCATTTCTAATCCGATCTCGCAGAGACTCCTAGCATAGCCCTTTTCAATTGCCTACACTGAAAAAAATATTTACCAAAGTGACTTAGGTTGTTTTGCCGTGTGGTGACGGCAGTAAGAATACATTTGTCACCACCTCAACTCCTCCTACGGGTGTCGTAAGAGTCGACTAAGGGATTGAAGTGTCACTGACCATTCTACAACGCCGTGTGCCTGCTATACGGCCACATTTCAAAATCAATTTTTATGAAAGATGTGGCCGTATTGCAGGAAAAACCCACGAAGACCCCACGGATAGCAGAGCAAGGATGTGGAATATTCAGAGACGCATGAAAGCCCCTAACATGAAACTTCCTTACATTGATGGATGCACGAATGAAAAAGAAACGATAGATGCGCTAGTCGAAGCGGCTATAGTAAAAGATGCCCAGATAAACGCAACAGATGAGGGTTCCGAGAAGACAACGCCTTTCGAACCTCTGGACAGAACATCAGCGAGAGAGATACGCCTGGAACTAAAAAAATTCAAAAACAAAAAAGCACCAGGCCCGGACCATATAAAAGCGGACGCTTTGAAACTGGGTGGAGAAGTTTTTGTCGACGCGTACAAGCCGATAGCAGATTATGTCCTGGCAACGGGCTATTTCCCAGAACGGTGGAAGGTAGGCGAATGCATATTTCTGCACAAAACCGGCAAGAATCACAAGGAAGCTACCTCATATAGACCAATCACGTTACTCAATATAATGGGAAAGCTATGTGAAAGGCTAATACTCTCAAGGTTACAAGGCACAGTGGACAAAATGCAACCGCCGTTTCAACATGGCTTCACCAGATCTAGAGGGACCGCTACACAGATTCTCCGCACTGGTAAGATAATAACAGATGCACTTGCGGTTGGGGAAAGTGTATCTATGATATGCACAGACCTCAGCAAAGCATTTGACTCGATTAACCACAAAGGCCTAATTAAGAAACTACAGAATGCTGATGCTCCTAATAATATTATAAAAATAATAGAAAATTACCTTGAAGATAGATCTATAACAGGAAAATTTCGTACCATGAATGGAGAAATAAAGAAACTGCCACACGGCGTGCCTCAGGGATCGATCCTAGGCCCTGTCATATTCAACTTATATGTGTACGACATATGGGATAGTCATGATAAAATCCGAGGTCTGAAACTGTCTCAATACGCGGACGACTTATGCATTTTAAACAGAGCGTGCAACCCAGATCACGCAACTATAAGAGCAGAATGGGCGACTGAAACCGTTGTAAACTACTATGACAGATGGGGTCTAAAATGTAATGTAGACAAAACAGAGTGCATTCTTTTCACAAATAAAAGGAATTACAAACCAACCGTAAAAATTAAAAACCAGACGTTCACATACAAGAAAGAAGTAAAGTACTTGGGAGTCATCTTTGATAAGACTCTAAAAATGAACCCTAATACTGACAAAATTGTTAAAAAATTAAAACAAGTAAGAGGTGCTCTAGGGCCCATAATTGGTTTCTACGCCAAAACAGATATCGAAGTAAAACTAGCTATCATTCAAGCATGCATCCTTCCCATCATGGACTACGGAGTGGTACAGCTACTATCCAGGTACAGCAACTCGAACCTCCAAAAAATCGAGAGACAATACAGAATGGCGCCCAAGAGTGCCGGCCAATTCTCAAGGCGCCTACCAACGGAAACGCTCTGGGAAATTGCAGACCTTGAGGCGTGGCACCTTCGAGCCGCAGACCTGAATAGCAAAATGTTGGACAAGATCACAACTTTGGGAATAGAAGACCTTGAAGTACCTGGAGACGCTTACCTAGCTCACGGCGAATTTAACCCGTTGCTAAGAAATAACAGAATAGGTGAAATCCAGTATGTTCCAAACAACGACATGAGGCGCTGGCCCCGAGGGGCAGCGGCTCCACGTCCTCTTCGGATTAAATAGAATAATTATAATATAATACAAAAACACTAAATAACATATATATTATATAACAGTACATTTTCTAACACAACACTTGTGACACAACATCCTCAGCTTACACAGATCTATATAGACACAAGTTAGCTGACACAATCCTGCGGGAACAAAAATGTAAACACTAATAGGTAATAAACGATTTCTGATTCTGATTCTGATTCTGATTCTGATTGCAGGAAAATATGCTCGCTTTTACCACACAATTCTATTTTGAGATGTGGCCGTATAGCAGGCACACGGCGACAAGATTGATGATGGGCAGCAGCAGCGTCGTCATAGTGGACACATTACTGCGATCGCCAATCCGCTTGCCCAGCGTGGCGATTATGAGCATTTACCTCCTAATGCGTCTATACGCAAAGTTAATAGGAGAGGCCTACGTCCAGCAGTGGACTAATATAGGCTGATGATGATGACTTAGGTTGGCTATATTACGAGGAACCTTTGATATATGTAACAAATCCTTGCTATCAAATTTACAAAACTAAAAAGGTTGAAGTCGATACCAGAGTTCTGGTTAAATCAGCAAAGAACATTGTACGTTATACCAAACAACTGGTGTAATCAACAAAAAACTGGTGTAATCAACCAAATTAATTTAGTAAATTGCCAACATAAAGTTTGGTAAAACCAAAAAAAAATGTGATAGGAATAGGACCGAATTCAACCTTAAATTCCGGTTAGAATTACGCAAGATCTGATAAATCCAACTTAGCATTTTTTTCAGAGTAAACTAATATTTTTGAGAAACGCGCAAAGAGATAACCGTCCCGGGATCCGAACCCAAGACTTCCAGTACCATTTCCGTTTTAAAGCATTTCAAACTGTCTCAAAAGTTTCAACCAGCAGTCAAAGTGAGCTTAACTTTGGAAGTACACGTGAAAGTCCGTGTTACCGGATATCCGGCATGTAGGGAATCAATAGTAAGTACCCCCTTATGAAATATGCAACGAATCGCCCTACATACATTAGCGAATGTTTTCGTTATCTAATACAGGATGCCAAACTTGAGGGCTGTTTTAGACACGTTTGCATTTCATATGTTAACGATAAATGGGACTGAATCACGTAAACTTACGTTTAATATTGTGAGGGATCACACTCATCATGGGGGGTTGTTGTCATAATCAAGTTTAGTTACTCCCTTACTAAATGTATGAAACAAAATGTAGCGAAATTGATAAAAAAAATCTCAAATTCGCTACAGAATTTTTCATGCCTTTAACTAGCATGGGAGTAACTAAAGTGAGAAATCTCAATTTACATACTTATCTTCGTGACATTAGAGACATACTTTTTTTGTTTCACAACTGAAAAGTACGCACGATGTCGAGTAAAATGGTGTATTACAGTCCATGATCCCATATAAAAATTAAAAGGTACACTTTTACTGCAAATGACCCTATTAATACATGTATACGAATATTCTTATCTCATCAGCATCATCATCATCAACCTATGATAGTCCACTGCTGGACGTAGGCCTCTCCTATTAACTATGCGTATAGACGCATTAGGAGGTAAATGCCAATAATCGCTACGCTGGGCAAGCGGATTGGCGATCGCAGTAATGTGTCCACTATGATGACGCTGCTGCCCATCATCAATCTTTTATCAAATTATGGTCAGTGACACTTCAATCCCTTAGTCGACTCCTACGACACCCGCAGGAGGAGTTGGAGTGGTGACAAATGTATTTTCACTGCCGTCACCACACGGCCTAAACTAGACTAAATACACTGTCTTACATACAATAATTCGACCTGAATAAAAAAAAACGTGTCCTGTATGTTAAGCCCCCGAAAGGAAAGCAAAACAAACTTTAATTAGCTTTCGGCTTACAGATGATCCGAACTTGATTAGGTATTTGATAAACGGGGACACCTCTTGAATAATTCTCTTTTTTCCCTCGGGATTAAATGCCTCCATTTATTTACTTCAGCGGAACAATTGGATAGGGGAACTACGGTCTGGATTCAGGTGAACGAAATATGGGTTCAGGAGAACTCATTTACTGGGGATTAGTAGATGAAGTATCTTGAAGAATAACAATAGATAAATAAACAAGGGACATGTTTATACAGATTGACAACGATAAGCTCAATAGGTATAAATGCGTACAAGGTAGACTGATGACCTGTGGCCCATTTCACCATAATTACAAGTGTGACAATTGTAAGATATGACTGTTACTGACGTCACAGGCCTCCGTAGGCTACGGCTACCGCTTACTATCGAACGGTTCATGTGCTTGTTTGCCACCAATATAAAATTATTACTAATAACGTTATTAAATCGTTAATAAACAACTTTTTATTTTCCGAAACCCGTGACAATTGTCGCAAGGCTTAGTACAATTCTCATTCAATCTTGTCATTGACAATTGTCGTGTTTTTTGTGACAATTGTAATTTTGCTTCGCAAAAAAGTAGTTATTTACTGCTGATTTATTAACGTTGTAACGTTGGTGGCAAACAAAATAGACGCCCCAGATTGGAGAAACAGCAAATTTACAATTGTAGCACCCAATTTCACCACATTGACAAGTGTCAATGTGGTGAAATTGGGGCCTGGTGAAGGTCGCAGGAGTAGGCCTATGTTCAGCAGTGGACGTCTTTCGGCTGATATGATGATGAACTCAAATAGTTTAATTAAATAATTTTAGATTTGAATTTTTTAAGTAGTAACACTACTAAATATTAGGGATAAATATTTAAATATGAACATAAAAGACATTGAAGATGACAGAACAAAAATAGTTTTTTGATAAAAGGCACACAAAATGATGTCCTCGTCGGGATGTGAAACTGCATCTGCATCTTTTTTTTTGTATAAATTGAAATAGCTCCTGAATCTCCGGGCTCAAATCCCGGCGAGGGCATTATTTGTGTATTTATTTATCACAGATAAATTGTTTGTTCCTTCGTCATGGCTGTCTATGTAGGTATTTAAGTATATATATGTATCTCTCTATTATATATATTGTCGCCTGGTACCCACATCACAAACCTTAATTGAGCTTACCGTGGGACTATGTCGATCTGTGTAAGCTGTCCCAAGATATTTATTTTATTTATAACGTGAATTCACCCACATAAAAAATAAGGTTTGTGTACAATTCTAAATAGAAATGCTCTGCTAGGTAAACAGACTGTAACTGTTGCTAATTCTTTCGTATGTCCTTATGTTAATTAAGTATATTTCAGCGTCCTTATATTTACATATCAACAGGGCTAGACCAGACACACGGAAACCTATCATTGGCTAGTTAATTTAAAAACATGCAAAAGAATTGGTTACTGACATTGCAGTCTCGTGGATTTACCCCGCTACGTCTCTCAAACCGACTTAGAAATACAAATGGTCACATAAAAGTGTTATAAAATCCTTTGTTCTACGATACGTTATATAACGGAAACTATAGATCCCGGGCGCAGCGGACACGGAATAAAACGGTAAAATTGATCCAAAACCTCTTTGTAGCTGAATTCAGATAAAATTCTAGAAGTATCCTGGGGGAGGGGCAATGGCTACTGAAAGTGAGGACTGCGGTATTTTTACGACTGCAAAAAAAGTTTATTTAAAATACATAGACAAGGGGCAATCTTAGGTATAGGTTAGATTAGTAAGATTTCATTCATGTATAAATTGAAAATAAAGACATAAAAAATAGACTCGTTATATTGCACTTAATGCTTATCAATCTTATAGAATAAAAATGTTATCTCCGGTTCTAACCCAAATATCACAATCACACCTAAGTAAAAATATTTCTTGTTGTTGTTTTTCCCTGTCATTAATAAATTAATATGATTGGAAAATCATACACATAATATCGATCATGGTAAGCTTAAAAAAGCTTGTATTATAGATAGCGACGATAATTATAATTAGTAAAGTACATTTTGTTACATTTAATGTTTGTTTTAGAGTAATTTTAGTGTTAATTCGTTTTGTGGTTAAGGTTTTTTTATAGGTTATACATGTTTTGTTCTGTAATGTAATAATGTTCTGTAATGTAATAAATTAGTCTAGGTACTCCTTAACTTAACACATTATTTAGAAATAGTTAGTACACTAATACTCGTCCCTTCTCAAGGACTATGAGTTTGCGGCGCTCGCAATAGAGACCCTGGGACCCTGGTCACCTGACATGAAGACTTTCATGAGGGCCATGTCGGCGCGGCTGGTCAACACAACTGGGGACCAAAGGGCTGGCGCGTACCTCTCTCAACGCATCGCTCTTGCAGTGCAGAGAGGTAACGCCGCCAGCATTATGGGCTCCATGCCGCAAGCGGACCTGCTGGAGGGTGTGTTCTTTTTATAATAGGATGTTATCTTTGTAGGTAAGTTTAGTTTTAATATTATATTTCTAGTTTTAATTTGTTCTTTTCTTTTGTAATTCTTTGTTTATTTGTATGAAATAAAATAAATAGTAGTTAGTACACAAATAATTTAACATGTTATTATAATGATGCGTCTTTCATCATAATAATGGTCTATTTATGCTAACGTTTGACTGGATAGAGTGTCTAAAGTATTTTTTTTATCACATCATCAGCTTTTATCTCGGTCCACCGCTGGCCCTCTCCTATAACTACGCTAGTCGCATTAGGAGATAAATGCCCATAATCGCCACGCTGGGCAAGCGGATTGGCGATCGCAGTAATGTTTCCACAATGATGACGCTGCTGCCCATCATTAATCAAGTCAAAGAATGGTCAGTGATACTTCAATCCCTTAGTCGACTCTAACGACAGCAGGAAGAGTTGGGGCGGTGACAAATATATTGTTGCTGTCACTACATGGCTGTTTTTTTTCATCATCATCAGCCTGTCGCAGTCCACTGCTGGACATATGCCTCCCCAATTTCACGCCACTGTGTTCGATTTTCGGCTGCTCGCATTCAGCTTCTGCCAGCCATCTTGCGCAAATCGTCACTCCACCTTGCCTGAGGGCGTCCTACACTACGTTTGCCGAGACGTGGTCTCCACTCAAAAACTCGTTTACCCCAACGAGTGTATTTTTTAAATGATATGAATGTTTGCCCAAGTCCAAAGTGTCGGTACCCCGAAACCATGTTGGAAGGCATCCAAGATCCGTCTCTCGGCTAGGCACTGTTTCATATATTGAATTTATTCGCTTATTAAGCGAACACTGGGTCCGTCCTAGGATTACACTCAAATGATACGGTTTGGCAAATCAATTCATCTATAAACCCTTTAAGATACTTGAAATTCCCCTTTGAAAAGAAAAACTGGAATCTATTGATTTGCCAAAACAGCGACTCCACACGAAAAGCGCCAGATCAACATTCCAAAATATCACATCACATCACATCATCAGCCTATGATAGTCCACTGCTGGACGTAGGCCTCTCCTATTAAGTTTATAAACGCATTAGGAGGTAAATGCCCATAATCTCCAAGCTGGGCAAGCGGATTGGCGATCGCAGTAATGTGTCCACTATGATGACGCTGCTGCCCATCATCAATCTTTTATCAAATAGTGGTCAGTGACACAGGGGTGGTGACAAATGTATTCTTACTGCCGTCACCACACGGCGGAAATCCAAAATATACATACACCCATATATAATTTTATTAGATGTAGATAATAGTCATAAAATAATGTATCTACTTCTGATGTAATATATTTTTTGGAATCGTCCCACAAGAGGTCGACAAAGAGATTACACCTAAATGATACGTTTTGGAAATTCATTCTATCTATGGAACCTTTAAGATAGGCACTTCAAATACTCTCCTTGAAAAGAAACACGTGAATCTATTGGTTTGCTAGAAACTACACTCCGTTCAATAAGCCAAGCCAGATTACCTTTACAAAATACACGAAAATTATATTTATTCAAATGGAACGACAAGAGTATGAAAATTGAGCAACTAGATTGCGACAAGAGGGTGACATGTAGGCGACAAATCGGCGAGTGGCGATAAGAGTGTGACAATTAATTATTTTTACCAAATAATTCAGCGCATTGAAATTTCCTACATTTCTAAAGTATGTCAACGGTAGTTATAGCCGATTCATACATAATCACTGTAAGACTAACTTGTTTCATTACATTAAAAAAATATTTTATGTATTTTAATCCGATCTCAAGCTCCTAAAATGAATTCCAACATTTCTGCTCTAAAAAGCCTAAGCTATAATTTAATTTTAACCCTCACTTCAGCGGTATTACCAAAGTTCAAAGTATTTCAACCCGTTAAGCTTCATAATGACCATGTTACTGGAAAGGTTTTGGGTGTTCTTGCGTTAACCCTAACTGCTTCGAAAGACCATTTTAACTAGGTCTACCATTCCCCTGTATAATGAGTACGAAGACTTGAAGATACAGGTCTTGGTAATATGGTGGTGAGAAAAGGTGGGGTATTAAGTTTTATGCAGGTGGAATGGTCGATAGAACTGCTCTGACGTTTCTAGTGTTTTAGAGTTATGGTAGTTTGGTTGTGGCCTGCATCGGAATTTGGAGTTGAGGTGTTACACCTTAGAGAAGGCGGAATGCTTTCCTTGCAAAAAAGCATTTGTGATTTATTAAGGCATTACAAAAAAAAATTGGACGTAGGTACCTACAATCTGCGTAAATCGGGCGTACGCGTTGGGTTTTGACCGAGGGTGATCCCGATGTGGACTCCCTTAATGGGTCGAAACATCGAAACACGATGATTGCTCGACATGTTTGAGACTTGTTTGACATGACTCACGTGTAACTCGGTTCGATCATATTTTAGTACCTAGTCTAATTAGTAATTTGCGTTAAATTAAATAAACCCTATGTTCAATACTGAAATCGGGCTAAAAACGTTATTTTGATGTTACTTTTTTTATCAGAAATACCATATTAGCAAACAAGGTAAGGTTTTTAGATGAATTTCGCGCAAGCATCTATTCGAAGGTATATTGATGCTAAGCATTTTGTATCTATTAATAGCATTAGATGGAATTTAATTGTCTAGATATTTTGGAATTTTGTGTGAATGTGAAGGAAAGTTTGTATTTGTAAACAATTTACGATCAATCACGATGATATCGCGGTAGATCAATGCGACTTTTTATCGTAAAGTTTTACCAGCCACTTTCAACCATTACCCATGCTAAGGCAGCACTTTACCTTCGACACAATCTCCTGAAGCCGTACCACGAGTTGGAAAATAAAGGATACGTTAGGTTTTACTCGATATATAATGCATTCTATCGCGCTCGCACTTACAATTATTGGAGCGAACGCGATGGCCTGCTTTACGTATCGAGTAAAACCTAACGTTACCAATACTTGCAAAGTCATGGTACGAGGTGGTAAGATTACTGACGACAAAATACGGTGCCTTGGAGGAAATTGATCGGGTATAGCAGTATCAAGTACAAACACTTTACAAATACAAAGAAACAGTGTACCAGGTATGTCTTTCCAACTTCTTACTGCAGTGTTATTCACTAAGGAAACCGCCTTGCTATCAGCTTTGTCAGCGCTGCGGCAGCGTCGAGCCTAAAAAAGATTTTCACAAATGCACTTTAAACGACAGTAGCGCTCGGCGACGAATGCGGCGTGAGCTGGAACTACACTGCGTCGAGAGTTACCGCCTACAGTTCGACGGCGAGCTGTTCTACGTTAGTGAATACCGTTTTTCGCAGCGCTGCGCTTGACGTCGAAGTGAAGGCTAGCTCGTCGTCGAGCTCGTTGATGAACGCAGCGTCGAATGTGTGAATAAGAGAATAGCATAGCTGGTTTTTCTCGAGTCAGTGCACTGTGTGGGAAGCTTGCTAGCGCATGCTTCGCGCTCCGGCGCCTAGCACGACTAATGCCGCGACACGTAGTGCGCACGTGCTATTTTGCAACCTTTCACTCACTGCTGCAGTACGGCGCAGAGACGTGGGGGCGCGCTGCGGACTGGCAGCGCGCCTTCCGACTCCAAAAAAGAGCTGTACGAGCAGTGATGCAGCTGCCTCAGGACGCTTCCGCGAGGCCTTGCTTCAAACAACTGGGCATTCTAACAATGTTCGCGGTAATGGTTTTTCAAATAGCTATGCATGCATAAAAAAATCTATATCAATATAAAAAACGTGCAGACTCCGCCCACTAGAGGCACCAGGATGCTTAGCCAAGTTGCCAATCGCTAGCGCTTGGTAGCGTATCGTAGTTTTCCCTCTCTGCCACTCTAGCATATTATTGCGACAAAGATAGTTACCTTTCGCTTACGATTGACGATTAAGCGTTAGCGATTGGCAACTTGGCTAAGCACCCAGTACCGTGGACTCTTCCTTTACCTTGTGTGGCTTGAAAAACAAACTTTAAAATATTTTTTGGTTTCACATGCATATAAAAAATGTATTCTGTTAGGTTAAAAAATAAATGTAATATGGCCCCGATTATCGAATGTTTAGGTACCAACTCGAATTTGAAGTTATAATTATAGTAAGTAAATAATTATAATGGAAAATCTAAGAAATCTTTCCATCTTTAGGTACTTTATATTAATATAATATATGTTTATACCTACCATGATAATTAAACGTACATAACAATATTATTATATCGTTCGACATAAGGAAATAAAATGAATTTTAGTACATTGTGCATCTAGGAAGGTAAGTACGGTATTACTAACGAGAGTGTTAGAAGCCCGACACCGTAGGCGGAGGGCTTTTAATGACTCGAGTTAGTATTCGGTTTGCCGACCGAGATGCATGCAAGCAATGGCGCGCTTACAAAACAAGTGTGACGAAATAGTTATTTATTATACAAGGGGGCAAAGTTGTTGTTTAACTGTCGTGCCAATATTGAGACCTGAGCTAGCGAAAGATTCCAAAATTGAGCCACGAGCGTAGCGAGTGGTTCAAAAACTGGAATCTTGAGCATTGCGAAGGTCTCAAGGCACGAGAGTTGAACAAACTTTGCCGCCAAGTGTAATACAACTTTTTTCCCCTCACTATCGCGAGGAAATAGGATTACAAATCTCATCCAAATGTAAATTAACTTAAAGAAACTATTTAAAACTCTATGTCGAAACGTATCGTAGAATAGAGTTACCTATGGAACATAAATATTGCCAATGGCTTACAAAGTCACATGAGAAACGACCAATTTAACATGTGAGCTCCGATTGCGCATGTTTACTACGGTCATACAGATCCACTTATACTAGGCAGTAGGGGGCTATAGGAATTAGAGAAATGTCAAATTACTTTATTCACAAGTGTGTAAAAAGCGTTTTTACCCGCTCGTATTAAAGGATAAACGAGCGCTTTACGAGCTAGTGAGGGGAAAAAATATTTGTCAACTGTTAGATAACACAAGAAAACGATTGCTAGTAATGTGTTTTATTGTTAATTTTCTTAGAAGTCTGGGTCATGGTAACACGCTGTATATTACACAAACAATGTGGTGTATCTATGTATGAAATTACGAATAGTTACATTGTGTCAATATAACACTAACAGAACAGCGAACATTGATAATGATTGTGTCCGAACACAATAAGGTAACGTGCTTAGATGCTCACTGCAAACGTGATCGAATTGACAGGCCGCGCCAATTGATTTTGATTTGCATTGTGCAACACAATACAATGACTTGTGGCCTAGCGGTAAAACGAACGGCTGCTACGCAGCGGTCGTGAGTTCGATCCCGGGCTCATGCCAACGAGTTTTTCAAACTTCATCATCATCATATCAGCCAAAAGACGTCCACTACTGAACATAGGCCTCCCCCAAAGATTGGCGCAATGACCTGCGATCTTCACCAGGTCATCAGTCCACCTTGTAGGGGGCCTACCCATACGCTGCGCCTTCCGGTACGTGGCCGCCACTCGAGAACCTCGGGAAGACAACCCAACGGCCATTGGTTCTACGCGCAATGTGCCCCGCCCACTGCCACTTCAAAAAACTTATGTACGAAATATTATTTGATATTCACAAATGCTTTCCGGCGAAGGAAAACATCGTGAGGAAACCTGTATACACCTGCGAAGAAATTCAAAGGTGTATGTGAAGTCCCCAACAAGTACTGGGCCAGTGTTAGGACCACGCAAAATAGGCACGTTTGATGTCGAGTTGCGGAAAAAATGACCAGAATACAAAAACAACAATGACTTTATAACAACAGTTCGTAAAATAGCACGGTATTACACATCCCTAGTAGAATACAAAAAATCCAAATGATAGTAAAATTCGATGTTCGCGTTAAGGTGCATTCAGACCAAACGAGCATTCGCTGTTCTATCTCCCACTCTACGAAATCAATGAATCACGTTTTGTGTAACGATCGAATTTCGTAGAGTAGGGGGTTAGAATAGCGAATGCTCGTTTGGTCTGAATGCACCTTTACGAGTAGATAGATAGAGTCATACAGAATTAGAATTTAACCACATTTGCGATCGCATGCATGGTAACTTTTTGTACGAACTGTCATTTTCATACATTTTATCGCTTATCGCCTATCGTGTTATAAACCGCGATCAGAAGTAAATTTGAAAGAACTGTTGACACAACAAATGACACAAAAATTACCGAGAAAAGAGTTGTTTATAGATATATTGAGTGATTGTGATGTCTGTAAGTCTCTCTTACCTACACGTCTCACTTAAAGTATAAATAGAGTATAACTACGAATAGGTATATTATCCTAGATTGACTTATACACTGTTGTATCAACAGTACTCTCAAATTTACTTCTAACCGCGATTCGAAAATATACGATTGCAGAATTGAATGTTGGTTAGGCCTCCTGTAATTTGTTAATAGCTGTTAATTGGACATGTTCAAACCTGTATATTTCCTCCAGTTCGCAGCTGTTCAACCGTGTTAATTGCTACAACATGTTTAGGCACTAGTGCATCGTTTGACGAGTCTGCTACTCGTAGTACTCGTCTCGGCTCATTTTGCCTCAAAGCGAAATTAAACCCGGCATGGAATTGGTGCAATTTTAGACGCACACATACTAATTGATACTATATTGTAAATTAATTTCGTTGCAAGTACAGTGCGAATGTAACTAACAATGATGGGAACAAAGAAGAATGAAATACATAATAATAATATTGTACAGGGCAGCTTGTGGCGAGCTGTTGGGAAGTAACGACCCCGCGGACCCGAGTGCTCCCGAGAGTCGGTCAGGGTCCCCGCCTCCGGCGTGTCTTCGTCGGTCGGAGTGGAACACCAAGGGGACCCGTAGGACTCTCAGCTCTGGCTTGCCTTAACTGACTGTCCAGAGAGGAGTCGTCAGAGCTATATGCTCCAGGGGTGGAAGTGTAAATTTGCATAAGTCGCGAGTTGGTGCAGCGGCTGTCAAGCCACTGCGCAAAAAGCGCTGTACACCTCTCTACACTCCTGAGCCGCCTACACCGGTGTTGCCCCTGGCTGTCTCTTGTGACGGCATTTACGGGGGCCCATCTAGTCGGCGGCGAGTCACCGCCTGCCGCGATAGCAAAGATAAATCATTCTTATGGCAGGTGTCCGGACCTCTTTTCTGTAGTTCCATCTCTGATCCATCCATCCTCCATCACCATAGCCCATGAGTCTTTTCCATTCCTTCTCAATAGTCTCTATACGCCTGCTGGGACCGGTTTACGGATATGTATTTGTGCCCGGGAATGGGTTGCAGCAGGTGTACAACACAGCAAATTTCTCCAAAGGGCCTCTACGTGTTGGATCTGTATCCCCGCGTAAGCCTAAAAAAACCGGGATTTGTAAGCCCGTGATCCTCAAGGATAATATAATAATAATAAATATCTTAGGACACCTTACACAAATCGACTTAGTCCCACAGTAAGCTCAATTAATGCCCGTGATGTGGGTACTAAGCGACGATATATATAATAGATCTATACATATAGATACTTATATACATAGACAGCCATGACCAAGGAACAAATATTTGTGATAAATAATTACACAAATAATGCCCTCGCTGGGATTCGATCCCGGAAACTCCGGTTTCGTAGGCAGGGCTACCAACTAGGCTACGGAGGCTGACATTAGGCGTTTAACTTTGTACAATTCCGAGTTTTGTCGATTTGACTTGTTCTTTCTTCTACAAAACGCTCATTTTTGAGAAAACGAGCGAAACTTAGTCGCTAGATTCATATTATTATCTATGTTCCTAATATACAATTAAAAGTTACGAAGCTCCCTAACGAGTCAAGGGTCATGTAAAAGCTTTCAAAAGGCGTTTTTCCTTAATAACCATTTGAATAGCCTGATTAAGGAAACTTTTCCTAAACCTTTGAAAATTGGCCGAGGTTAACTGGAGAAATATATCATAAATATACACACGATTGTGCACCTTATTTCTATGAATTAAGGTGAAACCAGGTGTATATATTTATGACTAAGTGAAACTCTGGAATGAATTCAGGTTAATTAATATAGGTTTCATCTTATCGTACACAACTTTGTTTTTGAAAGAAAGAAGAAAGAAAGAAAGAAAGAAAGAATTATTGGCAATGTGTAAATGAACTCTTTTGGAAATACGCTCTATCGCTTACGACACGTTTTCATGGAATGCTCCTATAATATAATTATTCATCATCGTCATGGAGGTAAATGCCCGTAATCGCCGCGCTGGGCAAGCGGATTGGCGATCGCAGTAATGTGTCCACTATGATGACGCTGCTGCCCATCATCAATATTTTGCCAAATAATGGTCAGTGACACTTCAATCCCTTAGTCGACTCTTACGACACCCGAAGGAGGAGTTGGGGTGGTGACAAATGTATTCTTACTGCCGTCACCACACGGCAATATAATATATTACTTGGGTCTTTTTTCGATGTAAGTGTGTGTGTTACGTGGCGGGGCATCAAATGTTTTTTTTCTTTGATTGAACCAATTTTGAGACGCATCAACGAGGCGTAGTCGGTGACGCATTTTTATTACCTAACCTTTTCAGCGATTTTTGGTTTGATCAAAATATTTCTTGTAGTTTTTGAAACAGGTTGATTTAACTGTAATTTTTATATTTACCCTAACAGAATCCTCTGTGCGCGAGTTCGACTCGCATTTGGCCGGTTTTTTCCCATAGTCTGCCGGTGGCAAGCGGTAATCGTAGCGTCTGGGTGCTTAGACAATTTGCCAATCGCTAACGCTTTTTCGTCAATCGTAAACGACAGGCAGCTAACTGTATTTGTCGCACTAATAATAAAATAGTGACAAAGACAACTTGGCTAAGCATCCTGGTCAGTAAACCATAACATTGAAAATGATGCCACCTATTATTATCAAACCGGAATCAGAAAGGGATTTGAAAGTACTGTTGACACAACAAATGACACAACATTTTACCAAGAAAAGAGTTGTTAATAGATGTAGTGAGTGATTAATTAATCTATTGTCTGTAAGTCTCTGCACTTAAACTATGAATATATTAATATAACTCTGAATATTTCCTAGATTGACTCATACATTTTTGTGTCAACAGTACTTTCGAATCCCATTCTAATCGCGATTTGATAATAGCATGTAGGACATAAAAGTCAATATTTCTAGCTAAAATTACCACACCACCTCACGTATCTTAGCTAAGAAGTGACCGGTTTCAGATTTATTCGATGACTCGAAAGGGATCCCTAACAGAGGGTCTGTAATTAGGGGCCTGTGTATCTTGCCAAGTTGGGGCTAATAGGCAAGGTCGAGGGTCCAAGTTGGGATAAGATTAAGGTGTGTTTGGTTAAGTTTACCGTTTTTTTTTTTGTGTTGAACTGATGTGATGTTGACTTAGATCATTTTGTAACGCAGTGTTGTTAAAGATTAATGAAGGTTTACATATTTTCCTACGCGTCAGTCTTAAGCCTTTTTTTCTACTAAAGTAGTGTAGAAGAGATTAGGATTTCCTTAGCTTGAAAATATGACCTTGGAACAACAATTTGGAAACAAATGGAATAGTCATTTTTTCGGTCGGAGTGCGGTCCCATAGTAAAAAATATTCAAAATCATTAACAGATACCACAAGGGTCAATCTTAGATATAAGTTCGGTTAAGTAGATTAGTTAGATTTTTTTTTTATAATTATTTCTTGTCTAATAATAATAGTTAGGGTCTGCGTAAAATAAGTACCAAGTAATTCAATTAAGAGATTCATGTTTTAGTAATCTTATATCGCCATTTTCGTAACACCCTGCTTAACCCTTAATTTGGCAATGTTCGTCACAATGAACATATAATTTTCTGCTCTACACAACAATACTGACGATTTTTTTTTATTTGTCAATTTAAGGGTTAAAAAGATTAAAATGAACATGCTTCAAAAACTGTACTTACACTCTAATGGAAAATTGTCATGACTCTCAATCTATTACATGTTTTATTCATGTTCAGGTTCATTAATTTTGCAGCCTTTGAAGCCTCTGTACAGCTCTTTTGTTCCATGCACAATACTATTACCATGCAAGCTCCAGTGTTAGCAGTTCCAACTCTTAATCAAAGACTTTCAATACAATGTATGGTCCTTTAAGCTTTGAGAACAGACGGCGACTTTATATTACAGTAGGTGAAGATGTAATGGTTATTTTATGCAGTTACGGAAACTACGGAATTGTAGTCTGTGTATAGGTGGCCAAAAATAAGTGACTTCCCGGCGCCATTGAGGTTTTGAGAAGCGAAATAAGACCTAATGGCAAATAGTAGATTAAATTTTTTTTATGCAAAATAATATTAACCATAGAGAAGCTTTCTTTTTTAATTTTGACGTTTCCCGCCCGACTTTGATGATTAACAAAGTTGTGTTTGACTAAGAATATTTCTCAAGTTTACAATTTTATTTGAAAATAGGTGTGTGGTCGTAGAAAAAGTATTGTACCTATGCAACATTGTTTAACTGAGTCAAAAAATGCTCGTGGCGTCTTCGCCTCAAATTGTTACCCACGCCACTCACCTTTTTTGACCTCTCTTAAACAAGGGTTGCATAAAATACTATTATCTTATTTGTTTTATTTTCGTATTCCAAAATTCACTGCGCATAACATGAAATCAATCTGAAACCAGCATCGACGTTTTAACCATCTTTTCCGCTTCCGTTACTAAGATTTTCAAAACACGCAATAAATTATTTCAATCATTTTTCAACACGTATGTAAATATCCTCATAAACCCACACTTTAGCTTCGAAAAGCCACGATAGCAACCATTATTTATGAATATGAACCTCAACATTATAGCAACAAATAATATCAGGTGTCTGGCGAATGATTTACGGTGTGGAATACAAAGCGTTGGTACAAGAAAATAGCTAAAACGGGCGAAAATTTTAGACTAACTTGACCTGATTTTGGAGTAAATTTTGCGAGTTTATTTTGTATGCTCTACAGCGGACGGAAAATGTCATTTGAAAACCTGTTTAAGCTGGGAATTTGCAGCTCGAGGGAGCAAAGTATGGGCATGTTTCACCAGCTTGAAATATAATATATTATATCTGTCTGATAATTCTGATAAATGTTAGTTGACCTTTTCTTGGCCGTGTGGTGACGGCAGTAAGAATACATTAATTTGTTACCACCCCAACTCCTCCTGCGGGTGTCGTAAGAGTCGACTAAGGAATTGAAGTGTCCTGACCATTATTTGATAAAATAATGATGATGGACAGCAGCGTCATCATCAATGCTCGGCGGGGGTGAGCTGTTTCAAACTAAAAGTCACGTGATACATGTCAGTTAGTATGAAAACAGCTCACCCCAAGCATCATCATAGTGGACACATTACTACGACCGCCAACCCGCTTGCCCAGCGTGGCGATTATGGGCATTTACCTCGTAATGCGTTTATACGCATAGTTAATAGGAGAGGCCTGCGTCCAGTAGTGGACTATCATAGGCTGATGATGTATGATGACCTTTTCTTTTGTACGCTTCAAGAAAAGGCTAGTGATAATTTCATCTCTTGGATATATTTATTCGGGGAACATGAAACATTCCGCAAGTCTTTTAATTAAGACAAAACTATTAATGTAAAGTAAACTATTTGGCAGTGGGCGGGGCACATTGCGCGTAGAATCGATGGCCGTTGGGGCGGGAAGGTTCTTGAGTGACGGCCATGTACCGGAAGGCGTAGCGTGGGTAGGCCCCCCACAAGGTGGACTGATGACCTGGTGTAGGTCGCAGGAGTCCGCTGGATGTGGGTGGCGCAGGACCGGTCATTGTGGCAATCATTGGGGGAGGCCTATGTTCAGCAGTGGACGTCTTTCGGCTGATATGATGATGATGATGATGAAACTATTTAGAATCTTGGCCTCTTGACAATTATCTCTACAAATCGTTAGATATGAATATTTAGACTTTTAGAGATTTTATCTTTCTTTAATTGGGTATTATTATATATCAATTTATTTTAAATCAATTTTATGTTTTAATTTTTTTAACGCATGTTAGTTGTAAGATGTACAGGCAGACACGGGTGTAACGTCATGCCCGAATCTTACGTTTAATTATATCCTGACGTTTCGGACGTGACGTTACACCCGTGGTCGCAGGCATCTACACGGGTGTAATGTCATGCCCGAAACGTTACGATATAATTGTAGTATTTGGTGTTGTTTTGAATAAAAGTATGTTTGGAGGATTCGTATTGTTTTATTCTTCTTACTTTTACTTTATTTTGCAAAAGATGTGTGTAGCTTATGCGCTCGCGGTGGGCGCAAATAGGGTGTGGTCCTGTCAAAATACAGGGATACCAACTTTTTTTAATTGCGTTCGGAAACGTTAGCTAATGATATTACAATAATTAAACGTAAGTTTACGCGATTAAGACCCGTTTGTCTTTAAAATATGAGTGATAATCGTGAAAGTTTAAATCAACATAAATGCACGTTCGTTAACCGTTTAAATATATTTAACGATGGTAAAGAATGAAATCACAATTACATCACTGTTCATGTAACGTTTTATATTGTCATCCATTAAATATTTAATATTCTTGTTTTTTTACGTCTGAGGGCACCCCTCTGTCTTCCTCTTTTCATTTATTCCCGTGATTTAATTCACGAGGGTAAATGAATTTTATTTACCTTCGCATTCATTTCCTGGTTGCTTTCCTGTAGTCATCCATTTTGGCGATTCTCATTGAAATGACGTATTTATTTTGTAAGTCTACAAATTCATTGCTTTGAATATTTTATTCTTGAGAATTAGGGTTTTGCTTAATAATTCAACTATTACTCGTGAATGTCACAGTAAGCAACTGATCTATAAAATGTTCACTTCTCTGACACATATTTTTAGAAAAATTATCGCTTAATTTAATGAGGATTTATCGGATTCATCAAAGTATTTTCGCCTATTTTTTTAATGTATTCAATATTATTTACATTATTACTCGTAAAAAAAATCATTAGGTATATCACATGATACAGTTAGCTAAACTTTTTTTAAAGTTTTATAATGTACCCCCCAAAATTAGCCCAGATAATTATTTAACATTCATTTATTTTAGGTGACTCAACCATAAAGCTTGTTTACGAAATAAAGTAGCCATCGTAAAATCAGTCTCCACTGTTACACAATAGTCCCATGTAGTTCTAACAGCCATGGGACTGTAAATTGTGTCTTCTGTTTCATGTTTAACAATCCAATATCCAAAAACATTCGCTGTAAAGTCGTCAGAATCAAAATAACTTCAGATAATGCTTAATGCAAAAGTTCACGCCCAAAGAAGTGCGAACTTCCGAGACGATTTCAATAATGTTAGTATTGAAATAATTAATAAAAATTGTAGACACGAGATTCACAATTTATTATAGTATCGCTATTGTAATTTAGTTAAGACCCATTGAGAAACTAAATGACCCAAAATGGTAAAATAAGAAGAAACACTACTTAAATCCAGAAGTTTAAATAAAAATCCATAGTTATGGAGAAATTGATATAACTATCAACCACAGCGTCCGAGATGATAGGCAAAGAGCCCTTCTTTGTAATAACACCCATACGAAGGTATACAAAAAAAGAATTATACAGCAATGGCTACTTAATTTCGTGAACAAGCCTCAGACGTTCTACGTCTATCGTTGAGTCACCTTAAATAGCGTAAAACAATGTTCAACTAAAGGTAATAAACATCACGGGTGGTTTTGTCGAAAAAGCTTTTCCAGAGATAATCTACATAGTTTTTGGCTTAGGAATTATAAATATTTTGTCAATTCACAGAAGAGAACGTGAACAGCCAATTCTTACAAGGTTTATGAACTAATTTTTTTTTTCTAACTATTTTCAAACAATCCTCGTCTGTGAATCTCAAATAATTTAATGATTCGTACAAAGGTTTTCTAAACCACTCCAAGATTTATCATCATGAAAAAAACTGCCGCAAAACTGCGATCCAGATCCCGGCCGTAAAACCGCCATGAATCCCTCAAAACCACGTCTTCGCAACTGCAGTAAATTCAAATAAAAGCATTCAACTATATTCATCGGCATAAATTGCCGTAGATTTTTCCCTCCCAATATATTCAAACGCGGGTGGTAAGACGCATATTTCATTTTAACCGTTCGTCGATAGCGAGTGAAATATGGCGGGGGGAGTTACGTTGACACTTCGCAATTACATTGGTGGGCTACGAACGTGGATTGTGAATTTTACATCGCTTTTTCTTGCAGATTTACCTTTTCTGCAGTTCTTGTCATGTCACATCGGTTCTTTTTTGTTTATTTTATTATTTTAATACTAAAACCATGACGCTTGGAGTTTGGAGTCCTTGTAGATCAATGAAATATTAGCGATTAATGAAATGAAGGGTCCACGGAAAAAACATGTCCAAAGCATTAAAAACTCAGGGCATATTCACACCTTATTCTGTTAAAAGTAAGGTTTTTCCTTCTGTAATTTGAATGGACTAGACATGTTCTTTCCGTGAACCCTTCAAATGTAGTATCAGTTTAAGTTTAAGTTTTATTTTCTTTCTTAACTTTGACTACTAGTGATCTTTCAATCTCTAGTTATACAATATTGCTAACGCGTTACAACAAATCACGTAATACCTGTTTTTTAGTTTCTGTTGCATGTTAGGCTAATGAAGTATATTATATGCACTTATTGCTTTGAAAACATAAACACCGCGCAGTTTCATGCTAAAAAAAATATTTTTCTCTGTTCAGTGGTGTAAAGTTAGAACCCCAGATGATAAGGACAATTAACGTGCTTAGATAAGATAATTATTTTGTTATTTTTGTTTTAAAGAAGTTCATTGATGAGCGATATTTTTGTGATGTGATGCAAGTGCAAATACAGATTTTGTTTGGTTTCATCTAAAATTAATTTGCCGCATAGTTAAAATGGTGCGCAATTTTTTTTTATCAGAGAATAAAATGATAACTAACCAATGATAATTATGTGATTTATGGGTTTATAAAATACAATGCTGTAAATACGAGTGTTGCATATATTATATTTTAATTATGTCTTTTTAGATTACGAAAAACACCCAATAAAAATAAGAATTATAAAATATCTTGCATTACAGAATCAACAGGTACGTACAAGTACATAATCAGTCAAATCTTTTCGTTTGTAGTTTTACTTATCATCACTTCCAATACTTATCAACCTAATTTACCCATTTCCATAATTCAGTGGTATCCTTATTACACAGTAATAAGATAAGTTTTTCGCGGCAACAATACCTGCCTCCGTTAATAACAAGTCTCAGGAATCATACCGGTACGATACCGTTATCGGTATTGTAATTCAATTACCGGAACCGGTCCCGTCCGATCCGATCCGGCAATTATCCGAGACAATGCCGACGTCGCCTTTATTGGAATAACCTTTATAGGTATTTAATGAGAAAAGGCTTTGTGAAAAATTGTGAGGTAAAAGTTTGGGCACCGTAAGGGTTTACAAGGTAATTCTATAAAAAAAAAAAAAAAAATCAAAATATATTTATTGGTATATAAAATATAGGTTACAACTTGAGTTAGTGGCCGAAACCTCCATGTAAGTATAAAAATACTTGTGTTAGGAGGTTTCGCTACTTCCATTCGGAACATTTAATTAGTGCTATTTTAGGTAAATACATTACTATGTGAATTGTGAATATTACAATGCTCAAATAACTTATCTACATGTATTATTTACTAGAGCTAGATACATTCATACTCTAGGTGAGAACATTTCTTAAATCTAAACTTATATTTATGGTGTGTGTGTGTGTGTGTGTGTGTGTGTGTGTGTGTGTGTGTGTGTGTTTGTGTGGGTGTGTATGTGGGGGTACAATGTATTTCTGATTATAATATACATTATATTTATACGGTCGTAAGGAGTGATTCTGTGTCTTCATAACTTAATTTCAGCAACCATTGAGTTATTACTTTTTTACATTTGCTTTGTTGCATTGGGTAGATATCTAGAGTTTTATTTAATTTATTATAGATTTTGGATGATAGGGCA
Organism: Thaumatotibia leucotreta; assembly: GCA_025490895.1. Lineage (NCBI taxonomy): Eukaryota > Metazoa > Arthropoda > Insecta > Lepidoptera > Tortricidae > Thaumatotibia > Thaumatotibia leucotreta. Next base: position 17,686 of record JALPQI010008454.1, on the reverse strand, counting down.
TTATATTGTCTCTTTGCAAATTGCGACTTAGCTGGCCAAGAAGGAGCCACCACATGGTTTCGTCTTCGCAGGAGCAAGGACGGGTTAAAGAAGAGTTTCTTATGTAGTCTGAGCACTGCTAGTGACACATATAGCTGCCTTGTGCTTAAGAGGTTTAGCTCTTGATACAAATTGCTAGTTGGGTATCTTCTTGGCAGACTTTGCATTACCTTGAGTAGGCATCTCTGTCCTCTCTCCAGCTCTAGGAATTTAATCTTAGTAGCACCGCCCCACACCACGATACAATAACTTATTACCGATTGTGCTAGAGTTTTGTACAATTGGGAGAGTAAATTTTTATTGGCGACATTTCTTAACATTTTAAATATCCATATCAGTTTTCTGATGCGGTTTTTGATGTACTCGATATGGGAGTGCCAGCTCAGCCGCTGGTCAAGGATGACCCCAAGGTATTTGGTGTCTACTACTTTACTAAGATGTTCACAATTACATGAAGTGGGTAAGTCTTGATTACATGTGTGTATTTTTAAAGTTTTGTCAGGTTTAGGTTGTGTATTTTGATATTTGGAAAAGCACATGTAGTTTGTTTTCTCCACGTTCAGCGTTAGAAGGTTCTCTTTTAGCCAGGTGGTAATCAGCTTTATACCTCTTTCAGCGTAAACATATGCGGACTCCCATGTTTTAGCTTTAAAGAGTACAGCTGTGTCGTCAGCATAGGAGAAAACAAGCCCATTGTCAAGTCTGAGATTAGTAAGGTCGTTTATGTAAATCAGGAAGAGGGTGGGACCGAGGATACTTCCCTGGGGGACACCAAAGGTGACTTCCTCCTCCTGACTCACACAGTCGCCGACCCTCACTCTTTGTCTGCGGTCGCACATGTAGTCCCGAAACAGTTCCAAGGGAGTCCCGCGGATCCCTATTCGTTCTAGTTTCTGCACAAGAATGGAGGGAGAGACCGTGTCAAAGGCCTTCTTTAGGTCAAGGAACACTGTCACGCACTTCTCACCATCGTCCGTGACCTTCGTTATTTCAGAAGTAAGTGCCAGGACAGCATCCTCCGTGGACCTGCCATTTCTAAAACCGAACTGCGATTGTGAGAGTATATTAAAACTGTTTAGGTAGGTTTTAAGCCGATTGTTTAATGCTTTTTCAATAATCTTAGAGATGGCAGGCAATACAGAAATAGGTCGATAGTTGTTGGCACTGTCTCTCTCTCCACCCTTGAACACTGGGGTTACAATGGATTGCTTTAGTGGGCGCGGGAAGATACCTTTGTCAAAGCAGAGGTTGACTAGGTGACTAATAACAGGTACGATCATAGGCTTGGCTAATTTTAGAAAATGAGAGTTTATCCCATCCCATCCAGGTGCGCTATCTGATTTAAGATTAGTAATGATGTTCTAGTAATGATATCTATTTCTTTTGGGTCTGAGTTGAAAAGTACAAAAGAAGCTGGATAGGTCGGGGTTGGTATGTACAAGTCGGGTGGATCTACATAGTTACTGTGGGCTATATTTTCTGCAAGATGTCTGCCCACATTGGCGAAGTATTTATTGACGTAATTAACTGCTTCTAGAGGAGAAGATTTCGAGCTTAATAATTGTAAATTTTGGGTTTTCGTAGGTTTGTAATTGGTTACTTTTCTGATAGCTGTCCACAACGCTTTTGGGTTTTTAGAAGATTTGGTAAGAAGTTCTCTGTCGTATTTCTGTTTTTGTTTCCTAATAATTTTATTACAGAAATTGCGGTATCTACGGTATGTCAAACGCAGGACTTCATTGGTAGGATCAGCACGTAAGTTTTTTTGCATCTTGTTACGGTTCCTTATACAACGAAGTAAGCCCGGAGTGATCCAAGGCTTTATATTGCGTAGTTTGTGTGGGACGTTTATTATTTTTTTACTTTCGTCAAGTGAAGTTATGATTTTATGAATAAGTTGTTCAGCAACGAAATTGGGGTCATTATTAAGCAAAAGAAGATCGATGTTTTTATTTTGCAAATTTTTTAGTGCTACGTTAAAGTCTACTTTTTCGATATTCTTTTGTGGACTATTTTTATCCCTAATTCGTTTCATTACAAGGAGTATAGTTTGGTGATCTGTGATAGATGTCTCTAGGATTGCTATGTGAGCGGATGTACAACAATCGCCAATTTTAACCATGACATGATCAAGACAGTTTTTATCTCTTGTTGGCAGCGTATGTCCCGGAAGTATCCCCTGAGTAGCTAGCATGTCGAGATAAATCTGCCTATTTTTGGTGTCGTGTGCAGGTTCGTTGCTTCGGGGAATAAGATTAATATTAATATCGCCTGTTATTATGATATTTCTACTTGATTTAATAGTCTCTAAATGGGTACACAGGGATTCTATGAAGGTTGATGCATCAGTGTTTGAAGGTGATCTGTATATGCCAAGGAATACTACATCTTTATGTGTTAACTGGATACAAGACGCATGATTTAGCTTGACTTCAGTCGCAATGATGTTAAGGTTAGTTTTGAAATATGCAACTACACCGTCATTCTGATTTAAATTAAATTTAGATGCTAGCGAGGTGTAATTCTTCATATTAGGAACTGGTTTATGAGATACTAAGCGGCATTCAGTGAGTATTAGTATGTCTAATTCGAAGCTCATCATGGACAAAGTTACATTTAGGTTTTCGAAATTTGCGTAAACACTTCTAATATTCTGTGTTACGACAGTCAGGTCCCTATTTGTTACTTGGAAGGATTTGTTAATGTGTTCAAGATCACATACAATAGACTGCGCAACTTCGATTGAATCTATTTCATTTATCAAGTCCGGTTGTGCTTCCATTTAGAGCAGGCTATAAAGAATGACAGGGGTATCTAGAAGGGATTTGTTATTATTTATCACTGTTAATATTTTTGTGTAAATGAATACTCGTATATGGCAAAACTTCTTAAAAAATGAATAAATGTGGTAGTTGTGTATTTTGTGACTATTAAAAATGTATAAATTAAAGTTTGGTGCGTACTTATGATAAGTTAGAGACGTGTGTGTGTGTGTGTATAAAGATAAAGCTATACATGACGTAATATAACGTTTAACACTATCAGGGCCGCATGCAAGGCCGAGGTTAGTGTCAGTCGATTTCCATGCGAACACAATCGAAAAATGCGAGAAACCTATTTCGAGTGTTAGGAACACTTTGTTACAATGGTGACTAGGGGTCCATAAAAGGGAACCCATGTGAAAGATGATAGTAAGTATAAGGGTAAATAGTCATATTGCACCTCCGAGTTGTTGAATTTGAGCTTCACTGTGTACTAAAATAATCCTCGAATTTTCATCTTTTCGAAGATAGACTTTTCCGCGTCCAGTCCAACAGTATTTGTACTGACCTGCCTTTTTGAGTTCCCGGGCTAAAAAGTGTAATCTTGATGCTTTCGCGGTTAGCTGTTCCGCGATGAATATTGGCGTATCAGTTGACGTTTTTAATCCGGCCTGTTTGGCTCGTAGGCTATCTTTATTTTTAATATTGTAATCCTTGCAGTGTTTGAGCATATTATTTCGCAGGAGCATGGAGGAGGTTTCTACGACAACAGGTGTGCTGACGGGGGCGCTGGTGTTCTCCTGCTTGCCCCTTACACGGTAGATGTCCGAAATGTCAGTTCTTTGTAATGGGCAGCTAACAGACTGGGCCAGGCAGGTTACCATTGTGAGCAGGTCCTCTTTGGTTTCATTCTTTTGTCTAGGTATATTTCTGATTTCAAAGTTTCCTTTCTTACTTTCTCTTTGCATATCTTCTAACTTTCTTTCCAAGGAGGAGATATACTTTTGATCTTCGGCTCTTTTACTTTCAAGTATGTCAACTTTTTTTCTCATTTCTTCATACTGGGCCGATAAAAATGAAATTGACTCCTCAATATTCCTATTGGATTGTTGAATTTCTGTTAAGGTATTTGTGTTCTTTTTTGTTTCTAGAAGTTGTTCTGCCAACATTTTGGTTATTTCCGCTTTAAAACTAGCTAGCTCGCTAGTTTGGTCTTCATCTCGTTTCCTTTTTGCGGGCTGCTGCAAACAGTTAGGCGGTGTAGTGTCTAACTCACCTAATCTTTGCCGCACATCGTCCGAGAGCGATTTGTCTGGAGTCGCCATGAATACCAGGGCACTATGACCGTAGAGGAGGTGAGAAGTCTGCGCGCACGCTGATAGGCTAGGGGGCGGGGCGCGGCTACCGGCAGCGCGCTAATCAGGTAAAAGTAGGCGTGGTCCGGTTCGGTTTGGCGGGCTCGAGTAGGCGGCGCTTGCGCACTATTTGAATAGACTGGGGCCACTCACGCGCATGCAATTCACTAGGGTACCAGGATCGTAGATTGAATTACGCCAGTTGCGCTTAGCTCCTGCACTGGTTATGCACTCCTATTTTTTATTGTTAATTATTTATGGCAAATTTCTATTTAATTTAAGAAAATAAACTGTAATATATCACTAGACGCGTCTGCACCAGAAGGTGGTCCGGGGGGAAGGATTCTATAGGGTTGCATAAATAGATTTCTTTTTGCAGATAGAATATTTCTATTTTGTACTTTCATCAACATCAGCGGGGTGATTCAAACAAGTACTTTTCTGGAAATACCAAACCTTATTTATAGTTATAAATCAATGACCCATAGACTAAGCAGGATTTTGTATCAAATTTTCGGCTTTTATGCCCCACGAAAAAAGATCTATCTAATATATTATGATTTTTGGCAATATTGTCATAAGAATAAATTATTGATACACATTTGATTTGATTGATTACATTTCAAAAAACTACCAACAATTGCAAATATGGCGTTAAAAACCACAATATTTCAGAATTTTCGCAACTATTCAAGTGCAATTTGGCGAGTTTTGAAGTTATTTTTACATCTTTTATGGATATATAGGAATAATGCTTATATATACTTAGTTAACTTATAATGAACATGAGACTGACGAAAATTTTTGTTTATCTGAAAGTTAAATTTTCAGGAACCTGTAACTCAGGAAAGGAGCCTGTAGCTACTCAATTTTCATGAAAGCTCGTAGGTAGGGCACTCACCAACTAGGCTACGGAGACTGACAAAATCATATTTTTACTGACATAAGACCGTGGCCGGCCATGTAGTGAGATACAGCGATCAGAGATGGACTCTTAAAAGTACAACATGGCCTGGCCCACACGGAAAGCGTAATGTGGGAAGACCACAAAAACGATGGATAGATGATATTATAGCGGCGGTAGCGGGAAAGAACTGAAAAAGCATAGCACAGGATAGAAAAAAATGGAGGAGAGCTATACCCTATCAAGGGATTCCTGTAAATAAATAAATACTATGCATCTAGTGTCCCCAGTTAGTAAATAAGAACTGTAGAAACTAAGCTAAACATTGGAAATATGGTTATGGGAAATAAAAAGGTTTATTATTATTTGTATCTCCTCACTCACGGGCTTACAATTCCCGGTTTTTTGATAGGCTTGCGCGGGGATATAGGTTCAACACGCCCTTTGGAGGAATTTGCTGTGTTGTACACCTCCTGTAATTCATTCACGGGCACATCAATAGATATCCGTAAACGGGTTCCAGCAGGCGTATAGAGACTATTGAGAACTAAAAGAAAAGACTAATGGGCTATGGTGATGGAGGATGGATGGATCAGAGATGGAACTATAGAAAAGAGGTCTGGACACCTGTCATAACGATGATTTCTCCTTGCTATCGAGGCAGGCGGTGACTTGCCGCCGAATAGACTGTAAATGCCGTCACAAGAGACAGCCAAGGGCAACACCGGTGTACGCGGCTCAGGAGGGTAAAGAGCTGTACACCGCGTTCTGCGCAGTGGCTTGACAGCAGCTGCAATTATTATTTAAGAGAGTGACACAAATTTTTTCAGCTTTATCATCATTGGCCTCTGACATCTATAAAAAATGCTTCAAGCAGCGTCCAAAGAGGTTCGGCACTTACGTATGTGGCTGGTTAGGCCATTCCGGGGGCGACAGCCACGACCGCATAAAGTGCACGTAAATGTCGCACTTGGTGAACCGGGAGGAAAGACTGCGCGCTGGTGTCTTAGTTCCCGTTTGAACGAGAGCAGATCGAACCAAGCGTTATCATGGGACACCACGCCTTCACCCAGAACCCCTCTCCAATGATCTCGGTCTTCGGATCCCACATACATGGATCAATTCCGAAAGGCATGGTGTCTTAGCACTGTCTTTGAAGCGTAACATTGGTCGGCCAACCGGTCGCTTGGCGTAGGCAATTTCACTCAGGAGAGTTATAGCGTAGATATTATTGCCAGTGACGGAACTTGCCGACTCACGGTACGTCTACAAAAGGCAATGTAAACTTTCAAAGAAACAAACTTATATTTCCTCGAGTTGCAGCTGCCAGCCATTTTCAGCAAGAGTTATAGGCAGAGAGAAGGCTCAGGATAATGCAATGCTTTATTATACAATAAGGTTGGTGATTTTTTTTGTACCGCGTGGTGACGGCAGTAAGAATACATTTGTCACTACACCGAATCTTCCCACGAGTGTCGTAAGAGTCAGCTAAGGAATTTAAGTGTTAATGAATATTCTTTTATAGTTAGAAGATTGATGATGGGCAGCAGCGACATCATAGTGGACACTAGTGTGTTCCATATTTTACGGATTTTAGAAATTAATAACACATACCCCCTAAATCGGTTTATTTTACCTCAAAATATTCTAACCCCCTTATTCATAAACGTCTGCTAACTTAACAAGCCGCTAATAATTGTTTATCCCTTTCGGTCTTAACAATGTGTCCATAAGAGCAAAGGGGACAGACAATTATTAGCGGCTTCTTAAGTTAGCAGACGTTTATGAATAAGGGGGTATATATACATTTCAGTTCATTCCTGTAACTGCAACCCGGGCCGACTTTCATGCCATTTTCCTTTACAATGTATGAAAAGGACCATTTTTTTTTCTATTTCATTAACATATAAATAAATGATGAGAACAAAAAAATCAATACATTATTATCAACTTACTGTCTGACCAAATTTAGTAAATCGTAAAGGTACAGACAGCTGACGTAAAGTTAAAAAAATCTCCAGCGTCAGTTTATAAAATGACCTGATAAAAGTCATTAAAATACAAAAAATACGACTTAACATCCTCCATTAAAACACCTCTTAAGTAAAAGAGCTCCCAGCTCTTAGTATATTCGAATAGCTTAGTTAGCTTACATTATTCACAAACCAAATTACCCAAAAAACGGAGAATTTACCTTCCGCGTAAAACGGAACGCTTAGTTTAAAATTCAAATTCGTAACGTCTAACATCGTGGCCCAGTCGATTTAAGTGCAAATACTGCCAAATGAGAGAGTCCTCGGAGCCGGACATTCGGCATGGAAATGAGGGACGAGTGTGGCGGTCGGGTAATTCTATTCATAGTGCTGCGACCACAGACATAATCCAGATACCGCACCATGATAAGCAGAGAGCAGAGTTGTGCAAAAAATTATATGATTACTCCTTTCGATTACTTTTGTATGTGGACTTTGTAATATATATTACAAAAGGACAATTGTAATATATTTTACAAAGTACACATACAAATGTAATTTACAGAAGTAGCCATATTACTTTTTGCCCAACTCTGGCAGAGAGAGTTCCACATCACATCGCATCATCAGCCTCAGATCACATCTCAGTCCACTGCTGGATGTAGTGTAGCGTCGCATTACGCATTGTTAATAGCACAAGCAGGTATTAACAATGCGTAGACCCGACGTAGGCCTCTCTTATTATCTATTCAATATCCTGAGATATATCGTACCTAGGATGCCCTAGTTCAAGGATTCGTCATCAGCCTCTCTTAGTCCACTGCAGGACGTAGACCTCTCCTATTAACGATACATACTATACATGCATTATGATATTGTACATGCATTAGGAGGTTAATAATCTAAGGCCTATAATCGCCACGCCGGGCAAGCGTAAAGACGATCACAGTAATGTGTTCACTATGATGAAGCTAGAGAATGCATTATTATTTTATTCTGTGCGCTCCGCAGCAACACAAAGTTCACGGCTCAGCGATATGTTCCACTCTTGCGAGTACGTATAAAACACTGATTTTCTGCCCAGGTCAGAACTGTCAGCAAATATAAATTATACCTAAGGATTATATAAAAAGCATATATAAATATAACTAAACGGTTAGACTCAGTCTAACTGTCTTTACTCACTACGCGCGACATGTTTCGTAGAGCCTACGTCTCCATTATCAAGCACTGAGCTTGCGTTCACGCCAAGCGACTCTCGATGACTTAGTTGGTGTACAAAGCATACATATTATACATATAAGTATACAAAGTGTACAAATTAAATAAATATCTAGGACATCTTACACAAATCGACCTAGTCCCACGGTTTAAACTCAATTAAGGCTTGTGATGTGGGTACCTGACAACGATATACATAACTAATAGATTGATACATACTTAAATACATAGACAGCCATGACCAAGAAACAAATATTTGTGATAAGTAAATACACAAAATAAATAATGCCTTCGCCGGGATTCCAACCCGGAACCTCCAGCTTCGTAGGCACGGTCACTACCGACTAGGCTACGAAATGTAATCGAAAAAAGTAATTTGATTACATTCTTCCTCAACTCTGCTACACTACAAGTGATCTGTGTCCACAACCAACCGAATGGACTGTACAAATAGCGAATTATGCCAGCCCTGAATAAGAGTTTTTCTTTTAGTTTTTTCCATATATTAACATATTGCGAGGGCTAGGTAGTTGGAATTTTGTAACTAGTCCGAGTAATTTTGCGGTTGGCTGGATTTGTAAGGTCGTTTGTGAGATAAGGGCGTTTGTCTTTTGTTCTACGAGGGCTGTAAGTTATGTCTTTCATGTTGGGACTGTGAATGAAGCTTTGAGACAATAGTTCCTTGCGGTTTGTCATTCCTGGGCTCATTTAATTCGGAATAATACTATTATTTTGTAGGTATCTTAAAATCTACTGTTATCGTTAAATATTTTTCTCAAACTTGCTACGAAATGTTGATGTTCATCATCAGCCTATGTTAGTCCACTGCTGGAAGTAGGCCTCTCCTATTAACTATGCGTATAGACGCATTAGGAGGTAAAAGCCCATAATCGCCACGCTGGGCAAGCGGATTGACGATCGCAGTAATGTGTCCACTATGATGACGCTGCTGCCCATCACCAATCTTGTAGAATGGTCAGTGTCACTTCAATCCCTTAGTCGACTCTTACGACACTCGCAGGAGGAGTTGGGGTGGTGATAAATGTAATCTTACTGCCGTCACCACATGGATGTTACTTACTTTAAATGAACACTTTTGAGCGCGGGGAACTCCCGAGGGGAGCTCTCTGTAGGAGGTCCATTTTCGCTACAAGGGGAAAAATCACGGGATCGGCTACGAGCGTAGCGTGTAGCACTCGTCCGCAATGAAACTGTTAAATCCGGAAATACTATGTATCCGGTGTCATGTGCTATGATGATATGGAAAGAGATTTCATGTATTTATTTCACACCTAGGAATGCAAACACACTGTTTTTTTGTAGTATGGTTCGGCGAAATCAGTTAGTTTTATTTCATGGCAAGTTTGAGGAAAGCGCTATACAAATCTCGGCGAGAAACAGGGTTACAGGCCGCGTATCCCTATCTGGCCTCAGTTCCTTCGGCCAGATATATCTACTTGGCCTGTAACCCTTCGTTTCCCGTCCTCTAATAGTAATGTAGAGAGTTTAGAGATTGCATTAAGTAAAAGAAATGTGATGAAGATTTAAGCAGTAGGTACTCGCGTTACATTGATCGTTCGCAGGAAATAAAATTAAAAATTGTATGGTTAATTGAAATATTTGTCAACTGTTAATACTTGGAAATGATTGCTGGTATTAATACACATTTACCAATTTTTCAAAAAGCCATGGTAACACACTTTATAATAAAGCTCCAAGCGAGTTGTGAGTACGGAGTCGACGAATCATCTGAAGTTCTGTTACCTAAATTAAAAATGGATTCGATCCAAAATGGCGTCGTATTTATCAGCCAGACGACCAATTTGGCTGATCGGAAGTTAATTAAGGCACAAAGGCTCTGGCCCTTTCTCGGATCCAGATCATTATAATTTGAGTCGGACAAAGACCGATTTCGGGTATTGAATTGAATTGGAGTAATTAATTCCATGTGTTTGAGAGGAAACGGTTTTTGCCGGGCTTATTGTTTGGCTGAGGGTGATGAAAATTTAATGCCAGCGGAGAATGTCTGTGTGTTAGGTCAAAAGCGTTTGTATGTCTGACTGCTTATTCGGTTGCTATATTGCTTAGTCGGCTATTCTCTTATTCACACATTCGACGCTGCGTTCGTGAACGAGCTCGACGACGAGACAGCCTTCACTTCGACGTAGAGCGCAGCGCTGCGAAAAAAGGTATTCACTAACGTAGAACAGCTTGTCGTCGAACTGTAGGCGGGAAGTTTCGATGCAGTGTAGTTCCAACTCACGCCGCATTCGTCGCCGAGCGCTATTGTCGTTTAAAGTGCATTTAGTGAATACCATTTTTAGGCTCGACGCTGCCGCAGCGCTGACCTGTGCTGTTAGCAAGGCGGTTTCCTTAGTGAATAACACTGCTGGTCTCTTCACGTTGTTTTTTGTGGTTATTAGGCGTCGTGTTCGCGAGAGGGGCTGCAATCCTCGCTCTGGGTCGTACAGTCAAGAGCAAAAGTAAGTGATCATTCTTGTTCGATAATAGACCTTATTCCATTGTGATAAGGCACAAGGTAATCACTTACTTTTGCTCTTGACTGTACCTGGTCCAGCAGGTCTCCATTGCGGTTTAGCGTGGAAATGCAGCGGGAGTAATAGGGAGCCGGGTATAATTCAATTTACAATTTACACGGTAAGTATCCAGTTTTAAGTCATACTAATAAGAGTCCTGTATTTCAGAATATTGAATAGGTAATGAGAAAGGTCTATGCTAGGAGTGAGGTAAGATGGCTGATGATGATGATTTAATACACAACGTGGCAACCGTAGACTAATTATTTAATCTGCGTGTGCAAAGGAAGTATCGTGCACCGATCCGCGTAGGACCCTCTTACCATTAGTTTGTAAGGCGCAAATGTAAAGTTTCATCTTAAAATATTTAGCGAATCGAAATACTCATGTAATTTTTAAGAAAGAAATAAAATGTATTCATGACAAGCACTGTTATGTAGACAGAGACACAAATAAACACGTAACTACATCTTGCCACAAAAGGGTCACAACTCAGCATGTAGCTGGCTAATCGTCGTACAATAAAGGTCAACTCCGACACGTTCGTCACACATTGACCACACATTGTCTACGCGGCGACTATGCGTTTGCAACTGGACGTGTATCGTGCAAACATTTGCATTGCCCACTCGTTCCCATTAGTGACCATTGGGTGGATCAACCAGTTGACTACTAATCGAAAGTGTGAGTAGAGTTGCTGTCGCGTTGGCGTGGAGTTGTTATAATGTGCTAGAAACTAGTACTAGTGCGGGAAAACTTTTTTTCGGCTAGTGTGAAAGTTGGAGCCCGAGTGAAACGAGGGCGATAGTCACCCGAGTTAAAAAAAAGTTTTTGCACGTGTAAGGGACGATTTTTTTCATAACGAGTGCGTCAAAAAGAGAAATTACCGCGCGCGAAGCGTGCGCAAAGTTCGTTTTTGCGCACTAGATAGGAAAAATATTTTTCATAACACTTGCTTTCTAAGCGCGCCATTACTTGCATGCATCGGGGGAGTCATGGAAAAGTTTTTCCTTTTAGAAATGTTAGCGTAGGTAATTTAATAATATTTTGTCTCAAATACAGACTCGAGTCATTAAAAGCCCTCCGCCTATGGCGTTTGACTTTTAACACTATCGTTAGTAATACCGTAGTTACCGTACCTACTTCCCTAGATGCACAATGTACTGTTTCATCACACTTGCTGTCTAAGCTCGCCATTGCTTGCATGCGTAGCGGGAGTAATAGAAAAGTGAAATTCCCTAGGGAGTAATAGAAATGCCAGTACGTCATTAATTAATATTTTGTTTGAAAATTGATTGTTTTGTCCGCAAGTGTGAGTCATTAAAAGCCCTCCGCCTACGGCGCGGACTTCTGACACTCTCGTCAGTAATACTGTACTTACTTTCCTAGATGCACAAGGTACTGTTAAAAGGATAGTCTCACGTAAGCTATAAATGTTATATTCAAAGATCGGATGGATTTGCGACATTCTTAGTGACTTACGTCATTTTGATGACATTTAGTATGAGATGTCGCACAAAATCCGATCTCTGGTTATAATTCTAAAAGTATCAACGAGATTCAACACTCCCCCGGAATCTTGACAAGATTTTTCGCTATTTTGTTTTGCTGTTTCTTCGGTTTGTATATTATTAAATCTTACGAGTTTTGACCAACAAATGAGCCAGTGGTAAGGGTACATTAGCATTACAATCGGCGCGTATCCGTTTCCGCTGCGTTTCGATTACCGCGCGATAATTATCTGTGCGCATATGTGAAAACTGATAATGTACGGGATAGCTATGGCTATTTTCTATGTACCTATTGAGCTTATCTTTCTATACTCAAGAGCTAAATTTTTACCCGGCAGCGTCAGCATAGTCGACACATTGCTGCGATCGCCAATCCGCTTGCCCAGCGTGGCGATTATGGGCATTTACCTCCTAATACGTCTATACGCATAGATAATAGGAGAGGCCTACGTCCGGTAGTGGACTATTTATAGGCTGATGATGAAAAACAAAGATCGGAAGACCAGCGCTGGCACTCGCTAGCAACATGCTGAGATAAGGCCATCTCGTAGCATACACGATTTTATTTGTAAAATTATTTTTCGTTGATATATATTGTGGTTTTTTGTGTATGTTGCGAATAAAGTTATTTCTATTTTCTATTTCTAAATTTTTACCCACCCTAGTCTTTGTTGGAAGATTGAAACTCAAAGTTGTTGACTCGCGTACATCTACCTAGGACAAGTAGTCCAATTAGGTAGGTCCAACTTTAAGAAAGAGGCCGACCACCTAATTGTAACTAGGTTGGGTAACGTTCGGGCATTTTTCATTTTATTTATTTTTAATGTGATGGCTTACGACGCCAAAACTGTCCTTCATTATCGGCATCATCGCAAAACTCAAAGTCGCACAACGAGCTATGAAGAGGGTATGCTCGGAGTTCATTTACGTGGTCGAATCAGAAATTTGAATATCTGTAGACGAGCTAAAGCCTTAACAAAGTATTAACAAGGTCAAAATTCTCTTCGTTGTCTTATTTTTTGTCCCTAAAAAACGTGGCGCAGTAGTGATTTTTGTATGAGATGATGTTTTGGATTAAAATCTAACGCGAAAAAGAAATACAAGTGCACCGGATTTTTTTTATGTACTGAGTTGAAACAGCAACTAAAAGCGTGACAGAGTGGTATGAAACAAGACAAGAATTTCGACTCAACAAGTAGACCAAATTTCACGCAAAGCAGATGACCGACGGGGTCGAAAAGTGCTCGAGTGGAGAACACGGTTTGGTAGACGTAGAATAAGACATCCACTCACAAGATAATCAAAAGATCTGATGAAAGTCGCCGGGAGATGCTGGATAAGTGGATACAGATCGCTTCCAATTGGTACGTATGGAGATCCAAAGAGGAGGCCATTTGTTCAGCAGTTGTAATGTATAAACGACTTTACACCCGGGTGCGAATTACGTAATAATTATGTGCGCTTAAATTCGTGCCTCAAACAACTCGGATGTCGGAATTTAGTGTTGCCAGGATGGTGAATTCTGGTTTCTTGTATTTGAGTTAGTGACGGAAGATATGTTATTGCGAAATTATTAATTTTTTTCGCATCTCAAACCATACGGGAGTGTTATAATTGTCTTGTTTTCCTTTTCCTCGTATTGGTCTCTTCCTGCGGTGAATTGGATTTCGTTACTGGCAACCCCGCGGCGTGATCGGAAATGCAAGTCAAGATGGCTGGCAGATCTTTCTTGTAGCAAACAGCGCAGAAGTCGCGTTCCCTTATTTTGGGTTTTATACGGGGCAATACCGATTCTCCTGTTCGGTCTCAGGGCCGCGTGCCGACGTTGAGACGATTTCCCGTGCGTTGGCGATTTGGGCCGCAGATATAGTGACGCTACTGTAACGCCTCGAGTCGACATTTGTCGCCTTCCAATATTCCGCTGGACAATTTTCCTCATATTGGTAAGTTTCCTGATATTATTGACGGCCATGCCTCGTGGCATGACCCGTCGTATCCTGCCGGTTTGGTGGATTGTTAAAGGTATCGGGGGATTATAGTTTGATCCTTTTTTCCAGTTTTGGGCATCCGTATGACGTGACCCGACCGCCGAGTCTCATGCCGAGTGACTGTCCCTCCGGAGTTGACATTTGCTAACACCAACCCCGCTAAACAATTTTCCTCCGACAGGTAAGACTCGTTAACCTCTTTTAAGCCCTCGGCGGCGCCACGCCGTGCCTGGTGTTAGGTGCTACGTACTTTGGTGTAACCAAATTGAGGTTATGACATGTGGCACGGCCGCGTGGACCGCGAGGTTCATTTAGCCACTCCAGGGCAGGTACACCACACTACTCAGACTTCATTTCCTTGGTGGCCTCAATAGTCCATCCCGACGGACGAGTATATCGGGGCCATTTAATCAACTTCTATTCTCCGGGTATTTCAGGAGGAGTCTAGTACGGGCCCGGTTGTAGGCGGTCATCTGAGCGAGTGGCTGAGCAACGTGGACGTCGAGGGCACTGGAGTCGCCGTCGTGAGCCGCGAACCAGCTAAGCCCATATCAATATTCAATTAAAAAAAAAGCAACCTTAAACATTTTCGAGCCGGTTCAAAATTAACTTAAATTAGATAGCTCCGAGTAAATTCTTATTAGCGTAATCGACCAAACATCACCAAATAAGATACCAATACTGCTTACTAGAGTCTAACTGAAAGAAATAAACATTTATTTTGAATGTGTTGTTTTCCTGGGAAAGTCCAGATAGATTTACCCTATTACACAGTGGATGTTATGGCTGAAATTATGATAATGATGTGTATGTTGAACGTAAAATTAAGTTCACAATATCTACAATACATGTTCATTATTTTTGTAACAATCTAAGAAAACTATTAGAATTTTATTGCTGTCCTGCTTATTCTTAATTCATGTTTCGCAGTCAGTATATTTTCCCAAAGCCTGAAAATATAGCACGACAAAGAATAATTGAAATAGAATAAATATTCTACGAAAGGTTTGATACAAGAATTTCATTTCAATTGTACTTGACGAGGGTATTCTAGAATTTAGTCTAATTTGGAGCTATTTGAATACAATTTATTATTTATTTTCTTTAGTATACGGGTTGGAAAATGTTTATACCCAGCAATAAATAAATAACATGGAACAATCTTACATAATAATATATTATATAGTGATCGTTATCATCGTGCGGTACTGGTGGCAAAGTATGGTTGACAGAAAAATCAAATATCAGGTATTTTATCAATTATTAAAATTTCAGAACTTACAGTCATGTTGATTATAATAATTAATATTACCTACACATATTTTAATCACTTATTCAAATTACATTGATTAAACGACTAAAATGTATTACTTAAACAGATTCGGCTGTCAAACGTTCACGTCAAATTAAAAAATCCTTTGTATAACACTGATCTTACTTCCACTAGCAACTATTCCACTTGAAATAGTTGCTTGAATATTGTTGATGATAACCATCACTATATAATAGCTGTAGACTCAAAGACTTGTGGATACTACCCGATGATAAATATATATAAAAACGAGCAAGAGCATGTTGGGCTATGCTCAGTTTAGGGTTCCGTAATTTTACAAGAACGGCTGGGGGGATCATGTTCAAACTACTTTTATTTTAAAGTAGGTACCCTATAAGCTCACTAAGTCATTAATCCATTATTCATGATTTTTTTCATGTTTTTTATTTTTCTGTCATTGAAAACTGGCATTTTGGACATTTTTTGTTATTTCATACCAGAACTGAATACTCCGAGTAAAACAGTTTATTAAATAAACCCAAGGCCCCATGATAATGTGGGATTCTGATTTGCCTCTGAATAAAATGAGTTTCTTCTTTAATTATAGATTTATCTTATCACCAACATAAGTAACCGTCTACCATTCTTCTCTTACACATTACGTTCCGTTCCACTCATCTTCTTAAGTTCCGATTCTACAATAATATATTTGAATACTTATTTATTTCTAGTAAATGTCAACGTCGCAATAAAAAACCCAAATATTTCCAAATCATCCGATTCAGAAAACAGTACCTAATATTTCTCCTAACGACCTCCGAAACGCGTAGTTAATTTCCTCTAGTTACATAAGACTCCAGACTTTGCCGAAACTTATTTCAATATCAACAGCTCCAAACGAGGCCCAAAATGAAGGTTCAATAGAAGTGGAAATTAGATTGGCACTCACGATCTACCCGCGAGTCGGACTACGGGTAATTGGATTCCTGGGGATGCCCGGGGAGAGGACCGCAGGGTAAGATGGTGCAGGATTTTGGGAATGAAGTGCAGGTACGATTTCAGCTTATTCCAGTGAACCTAGTGTATGTAAAGTCCTTTTCAAATACGAAGGCCCGATTCCACTTAACAAAGTCATTCATCATCATCATCATCATCATCATCATCATTTCAGCCAAAAGACGTCCACTGCTGGACATAAGCCTCCCCCAATGATCGCCAATATGACCGGTTCTGCGCTGCTTGCCTCCAGCGGGTTCCCGCGACCTTGACCACGAACAAAGTCATTAGGCGTCAGCAATAGGATCAGTGATAACAAAAGAAACCTGGCCAGCCTTTTGTTCAAGGTTTTGAGTGGGTGGTGTAACACCCTGTATAATAACTCTGTGCACCACGAGGATAAATCCAGAACAAATTATTAAAGTAGGTACATGTTCGAAAGAGGTAAACAAAACGCGGCCTGATCGCTAAACAGCGATCTCTTCCAGACAACCTTTGGGTAGTTTGACAATTATATTTGTTGCTAAATGTCTCATATTTTAACATCAATGGGAATTTTTTTGACTTCAGGTTGCGTTGTCCTGACGTATCAGGCGTGATGTTGAGCCTTTAGTTGCATGTAGATCCAATCGTGATAAAAAAACAGTCGTTTTATAAACAAAAACAAGACAAGTTTTGAGTAGTGTATTGAATAATATCAGAATTTCTACAATAGGTACTTACAAAGATTTTTCTTTATCATGAAATCAGGAAATACTTCAACTACGAGATTCCTGTCAGCAAAATAAAATAATATCTACAACATACTTTTTTGTTTGATCAACTTAAAGTCTACGAGTAGATGTCGTTAAATATTAATATGAGAAAACGAATTTAATATTGCTTTGCTATCCTTATTTTCTCTGGTAAATATTTTCCGATTGTATAATATATTATGTAACAGTATGTGGAAAATAAAGAAAAAATCGTGTTTTTCTGAAATCAGTGGATTCCAATTCGATTCTAGGTATTTTAAATAGAAATAATTATGAAGGATCGGATAAACGCCCGTCGTTTCGAAAAAATAACCCTGTTAACACATAAGACAATGTTTGTTAACATCATAAGATAAGGAAGTCTTTGCCATA